>JAFBJQ010000470.1:409136-712755 GCA_016785345.1 Trinectes maculatus | reverse complement strand
TACTGGTTTTCATGGAGGTCAGGGTCAAAGGCAGTGAGTGAACTCAGCAAGGCCCCAGGTGCGTTATTCTCCATCACGCGTATAGTATAAAATGACTGAGGGAAGTGTGGAACATTGTCATTAACATCCAGCAGCTCTAAGGTCATAGTCTCATTGTCAGATAAAGGAGGAGAGCCTCTGTCTGTAACAGTGAAAGTGATGTCATACTCTGGAACCTTCTCACGGTCTAACGCCTCTGACACCACTAACTCATAATAGTTATCAGAGGATTCTCTCAGTTTGAAAGGCATATTATCTGGAATATGAAGATCAACCACTCCATTCTCACCTGAGTCTTTATCACTGACACTAACCACAGCTATCACTGTGTCTAATTCTATATTTTCATTCACTGGGCTCTGAAATGACTTAATGGATATTTCTGGATGGTTGTCGTTCATGTCTTCAACCAGAATCTTTATTGTACATTGTCCTGATAAGCTATTGGCTCCATGATCACTTGCTATAACTTCCATATCATAAATCCTGAAATCCTCATAGTTTAACATTCCCTTGACTGTAATTTCGCCAGTGGAAGGATTCAGGTTAAAAGTTTCCTGTGTTTTCTCTGATGTGTATAAACTATAAGAATAAGTTATGTCAGAATTTGATCCCTCGTCTAAATCTGTTGCATTAAGATGAATAACAAGACTTCCAATGGGAGAATTTTCCATTATTTTTACATTATACATCTGTTTGTCAAATGTAGGAGCGTTGTCATTTGTGTCCAGTACATGGACAATAACACTGGCAGTGCCAGAGCGGGCAGGTGTCCCTCCATCTACAGCTGTGAGTATTAAATGATGAACAGCCTGCTGCTCCCTGTCTAAAGTCTTTTGTAAAATTAAATCAGCAAACTTCGACCCTTCTCTTCCTGTCTGAACCTCAATATTAAAATGTTCACTTTCACTCAGATGATATGTTTTCACTGAGTTACTTCCTACATCAGGATCAACTGCATTACTGAGAGAGAATCTCTCCCCTCTCGGTGTCGCCTCTGATATATCTAAGTGTATAGCGTCTCTACGGAACTGTGGGGCGTTGTCGTTCATATCTAGAATTTCTACTTCTATGTTAAATATTCGCAGTGGGGTTTCTAGCGTTACCTCTAACCTGAGATAACACGACGCTGATGACTTGAAAGTGCAAAGATGCTCTCTGTCAATCTTCTCCACTATGTACAGTTCACCAGTCTCTTTGTTCACGTCCAGATATTTTTTGTTGCCGATGATATCCAAACGCATTTTCCTCTGATTCAGTGTTTTTACATCCAGACTGAGATCAGTAGCGAGATTTGCAACAACTGATCCTTCTTTCATTTCCTCGGGTATTGAATAATGAGTCACTGAGCTCGATATGTTCCGAACAGCGGACAAAATAACGAGCGCGACGAGCAGCACGTACCTCTGACAAGACTCCATTGTTTCAAAGAACCGCACTATTACGTCCGTGTTTACTGCAGCTCCGTCCTTATAGATGTCCGGCGATCTAAATCTTTGTTGTCGTTTTCCTGCTCTAAAACAAACGATTCGTTTAATTACGGTGATATTCCAGTATTTAGACAGCTGCGTTTTCAGAGCCGCGGTTCAGCACCACGCAGCTGTCCATTTCATTCACGATATGCCCGACTCACATCGAGTCACTGTCATGGCGTTCATAGACCGGTATTTTACTAACGGAACAGCGCCACCCCTTGAGGCTTTTCAAAACTGTTTGACCCACATTTAAACGAAAGAACTCACACTTCTTATATTGTTATCAATGTAAGTTTAAACTGTTTAGTAATGATGACATTTCCGAGTTGTTTTTTACATCCCACGTGAGCAAGCTCTGTTACAACAGCATTTCAAACATACTAATTTAAATGTATATATCTATATTAATAAAGCAAAATACTGTGAAAGCTGGGTTCATACCTGCAGAGTAGAAGCAGCTGAGTCACTGGTGTCTGTCAGCCCAGTGCCTCTTGGGATACTGGACACGATGTACCTGGAGCCCTTTGGCACAGGCTGTCTGACCACCAGCTTTCCTTTCCTGGTCTCTGCTAGAAACAGACTGTACCAGTAGGCATCGTTGGAGACCAGAGTGGAATCTGCGATGGTGGAGTTCCTCTCACTGATCACACTGTTCCTGCTGGGAGGAGCCGCTTTGCTGCTCTTGGGCTTCTGACACTTGAGGACGATGGTGACTAAGATGGTGATGAGCAGGAGAAATGACACTGAGCCCAGACCAATCACCAAATACAGGTTCAGGTCTGAGAAGATGTCATACTCCAGAGGCACCTCGGTCATGTCAGAGTAGGCCTTAACAGCAGTCTCCACTGTGGACAGCTTGATGGTGACTGTAGCAGAGAGAGCAGGCTCCCCGTTGTCCTTGGCAACAACAACCAGTCTCTGATGGCGTGGATCTCTGTAACTGAACATCCTCATAGTCCGGATCTCTCCGTTATACTGGTCCAGACTGAACAAGGTGGCGTCAGTCACCTGGAGGAACTGGTAGGTAATCCGAGAGTTGTGGACAGAGTCTGTGTCCAGAGCTATCACCTTGGCAACCAGAGAGCCTTTATCTGTGGATCTGGGAATCTTTTCCTCCACCACTGAGCCATGCGCTCGCCACGGAGACACAATAACAGGAGCATTGTCGTTCTGGTCCACAATAATGATGTGCACAGTCACATTACTGCTGAGTGGAGGAGAACCAGAGTCTCTGGCCTCGATGTGGAAAAGAAACTCCTGCTCGATCTCATAGTCAAACGTTTTCAGTGCATAAAGATTACCGTTCTCTGGATTGATGGAGAACAACATGGACATAGAGGTGTTGGCTATCTCCTTCTCTAAGATGAAATAAACCAGATACTGGTTTTCATGGAGGTCGGGGTCAAAGGCAGTGAGTGAACTCAGCAAGGCCCCAGGTGCGTTATTCTCCATCACGCGTATAGTATAAAATGACTGAGGGAAGTGTGGAACATTGTCATTAACATCCAGCAGCTCTAAAGTCATAGTCTCATTGTCAGATAAAGGAGGAGAGCCTCTGTCTGTAACAGTGAAAGTGATGTCATACTCTGGAACCTTCTCACGGTCTAACGGCTCTGACACCACTAACTCATAATAGTTATCAGAGGATTCTCTCAGTTTGAAAGGCATATTATCTGGAATATGAAGATCAACCACTCCATTCTCACCTGAATCTTTATCACTGACACTAACCACAGCTATCACTGTGTCTAATTCTATATTTTCATTCACTGGACTCTGAAAGGATTTAATGGATATTTCTGGATGGTTGTCGTTCATGTCTTCAACCAGAATCTTTATTGTACATTGTCCTGATAAGCTACTGGCTCCATGATCATTTGCTATAACTTCCATATCATAAATCCTGAAATCCTCATAGTTTAACATTCCTTTGACTGTAATTTCACCAGTGGAAGGATTCAGGTTAAAAGTTTCCTGTGTTTTCTCTGATGTGTATAAGCTGTAAGAATAAGTTATGTCAGAATTTGATCCCTCGTCTAAATCTGTTGCATTAAGATGAATAACAAGACTTCCAATGGGAGAATTTTCCATTATTTTTACATTATACATCTGTTTGTCAAATGTAGGAGCGTTGTCATTTGTGTCTAAGACACGAACAATAACACTGGCAGTGCCAGAGCGGGCAGGTGTTCCTCCATCTACAGCTGTGAGTATTAAATGATGAACAGCCTGCTGCTCCCTGTCTAAAATATTTTTTAAGATCAAATCTGCAAACTTCGATCCATCTCTTCCTGTCTGAACCTCAATATTAAAATGTTCACTTTCACTCAGATGATATGTTTTCACTGAGTTACTTCCTACATCAGGATCAACTGCATTACTGAGAGAGAATCTCTCCCCTCTCGGTGTCGCCTCAGATATATCTAAGTGTATGGCGTCTCTACGGAACTGTGGGGCGTTGTCGTTCATATCTAGAATTTCTACTTCTATGTTAAATATTCGGACCGGATTTTCGAGTATTACCTCCTGTTTTAGAAAGCAGGAAGATTTCGTGTGACAAATGTATTCTCTGTCAATCTTCTCCACTATGTACAGTTCACCAGTCTCTTTGTTCACGTCCAGATATTTTTTGTTGCCGATGATGTCCAAACGCATTTTTCTCTGATTCAGCGTTTTTACATCCAGGCTTAAATCAGTAGCGAGGTTTGCAACAACTGATCCTTCTTTCATTTCCTCGGGTATTGAATAATGAGTCACTGAGCTCGATATGTTCCGAACAGCGGAAAAAACGACGAGCGCGACGAGCAGCACGTACCTCTGACAAGACTCCATTGTTTCAAAGATCCGCACTGTTATGTCCGTGTTAACTGCAGCTCCGTCCTTATAGATGTCCGGCGATCTAAATATTTGTTGTCGTTGTCCTGCTCTAAAACAAACGATTCGCTTAATTACGGTGATATTCCAGTATTAAGAGAGACAGCTGCTTTTTCCAAGCCGCGGTTCAGCACCACGGAGCTGTCCATTTCATTCACGATATGCCCGACTGACATCAAGTCACTGTCATGGCGTTCATAGACCGGTATTTTACTAACGGAACAGCGCCACCTCTCAAGGCTTTCCAACACTGTTTGACCCACATTTAAACGAATGAACTTACACGTCTTATATTGTTATAAATGTACGTTTAAATTGTGTCGTAATGAGATTTGTTTTTTCCATCCAATGTCAGGATGCACTGTTATATCAGCATTTCAAACATACAAATTTAAATATATTTTACACATTTTACATATGTTAATGAAACATAATACTGTGGAAATTAGGTTCATACCTGCAGAGTAGAAGCTGCTGAGTCACTAGTGTCTGTCAGCCCTGTGCCTCTTGGGATACTGGACACGATGTACCTGGAGCCCTTTGGCACAGGCTGTCTGACCACCAGCTTTCCTTTCCTGGTCTCTGCTAGAAACAGACTGTACCAGTAGGCGTCGTTGGAGACCAGAGTGGAATCTGCGATGGTGGAGTTTCTCTCACTGATCACACTGTTCCTGCTGGGAGGAGCCGCTTTGCTGCTCTTGGGTTTCTGACACTTGAGCACGATGGTGACTAAGATGGTGATGAGCAGGAGAAATGACACTGAGCCCAGACCAATCACCAAATACAGGTTCAGGTCTGAGAAGATGTCATACTCTAGAGGCACCTCGGTCATGTCAGAGTAGGCCTTAACAGCAGTCTCCACTGTGGACAGCTTGATGGTGACTGTAGCAGAGAGAGCAGGCTCCCCGTTGTCCTTGGCAACAACAACCAGTCTCTGATGGCGTGGATCTCTGTAACTGAACATCCTCATAGTCCGGATCTCTCCGTTGTATTGGTCCAGACTGAACAAGGTGGCGTCGGTCACCTGGAGGAACTGGTAGGTAATCCGAGAGTTGTGGACCGAGTCTGTGTCCAGAGCTATCACCTTGGCAACCAGAGAGCCTTTATCTGTGGATCTGGGAATCTTTTCCTCCACCACTGAGCCATGCGCTCGCCATGGAGACACAATAACAGGAGCATTGTCATTCTGGTCCACAATAATGATGTGCACAGTCACATTACTGCTGAGTGGAGGAGAACCAGAGTCTCTGGCCTCGATGTGGAAAAGAAACTCCTGCTCGATCTCATAGTCAAACGTTTTCAGTGCGTAAAGATTACCGTTCTCTGGATTGATGGAGAACAACATGGACATGGAGGTGTTGGCTATCTCCTTCTCCAGAATGAAATAAACCAGATACTGGTTTTCATGGAGGTCAGGGTCAAAGGCAGTGAGTGAACTCAGCAAGGCCCCAGGTGCATTATTCTCCATCACGCGTATAGTATAAAATGACTGAGGGAAGTGTGGTGCATTGTCATTAACATCCAGCAGATGCACAGTGATTGTGACATTATCAGATAAAGGGGGAGTTCCTGCATCTGTCACAATCAGTGTTATGTCATATTCGGGTACTGATTCACGATCCAGAGGCTCAGACACTATGAGTTTATAATGCATTGGTCTTTCTGATGACTTGTTGAGAATAAACGGCATCGGCTGGTGTATTGATAAACTCACTTTCCCATTATCGCCACTGTCTCTGTCACTTATGCCCACTAGAGCAATGACACTTCCCACTGGTATGTTCTCATCCACCGTGTTTTTCACGGACTGTATGGTGATGTCTGGATAATTGTCATTCATATCAGTCACGTGGACGACTACTTTACACTGCCCAAGCAGCGGATGCGTACCTCTGTCTTTGGCCTCAATGTGCAGCTCATAGAATTTCATATCTTCATAGTCCATAGTGCCCTTCACGGTGATGTCCCCAGTGGTGGCACTCAGCGCAAACACCTCCTGTGTTTTTTCTGACGTGTAAAGGGTGAACGAGTAAACGATCTCTGAATTCACGCCCTCGTCAAGATCCGTGGCGTTCAGTTTCATCACTAAAGTTCCTATCGGGGAGTTTTCAGTCATGTTAATTGTGTAGCTCTGCTGGTCAAACCGAGGGGCGTTGTCGTTTGTATCCTGTACTCTAACAATGATATTGGCTGTGCCGGAGCGCACGGGGACGCCGCCGTCCTCAGCGGTCAGTATTAAATGATGGGCCGCTTGCTGCTCTCTGTCTAAAGACTTGGTCAGCACCAGATCCACATACTGAGTCCCGTCACTTCCCGTCTGAATCTCGATGGTGAAGTGTTCACTGACACTGAGTTTGTACGTTTTTATTGTATTTATGCCCACATCTGGATCCACGGCGTTGGGCAGGGAGAATCTCTCCCCTGGCGTCGCGGACTCTGAGACGTCGAGCTCGACTCTGTCTCGTCGGAAATGTGGTGCGTTATCATTAATGTCCGTTATCCCGAGTTCAATGTTGAAGATCCGTAAGGGGCTTTCTATGATAACGTCAAGCTTCAGAAAACAGGACGTCGTCTTCGTCGGACATAAATATTCTCTGTCCATCTTTTCCACAATATACAGCTCCCCAGTCTTTTTGTTAAAGTCTAGATATTTCTTGTTAGTGAAAATATCGAGTTTTACCTCTCGTTGCGCCAGACCCCCGGGCTCAAGTCCCAAATCCGCTGCGAGATTCGCCACAACTGAGCCCCTCTCCATCTCCTCGGCAATGGAGTACCGTGTCACAGACAAAGCACTGGGCCATACTGAGCAGAAGACAAAGACAGTGGTCCACATATTCATCCTTAAATCAGACTGAGGGGGAAACAACCCTAATACTAAAGGCTATCTGGTGTATTTCCAACGCCTGACAGTTCTCTTACGATTCTCTTGTTAATTTAAAAATAAAACCCTCATCTTCCAGAAAGCTGCGTCCCTGCACACGCTGTAAGAATGGGTGTGTCATGATTTAAGAGAGAGAGAGATGTATTTTTGCTTTTGCTTTAATGGTCAACAGTGACACCATGTGACAGACTATAGTGTACACAGGCTTGATAAACTGTGGTTTTATTAGGCAGTGAGATGAAGCAGGGTTTACTCGTATACTTTTGTCCCAAACGCAGATCTATACTCTTTAAGATGGGATTTTAACCATTTCCAGATTTATGCAAATCAAGTGTGTGTGTGTGTGTGTGTGTGTGTGTGTGTGTGTGTGTGTGTGTGTGTGTGTGTGTGTGTGTGTGTGTGTGTGTGTGTGTGTGTGATCAGCTGTGTCGCAGCTCCTTAAGTCTAATAAGCTGGAGATAATGTCATTATCTTCAGGTTTCATGTACTTTCCCCAAACCTATACTGACACGTTCTCAGTAAGAACAAGAACAAAATACTGATTTAAATTAACTTCATTAAATACATGTAATTTAGAATCTGTAATTTGATTTTAGATTTTAAAAAACAGTCTAGTCTGTTTTTAAAAAAAGAAAAGAGAGAGATGGAAGAATTACATTAATTTCCACCTGTTTCCTCTTTTGGGTCTTGATTCTTCGAACAGATGCATTCAGACAGTCGTGCTTTTTGTCTGACATTGTTTTAGTTTACATCATTTTATCCTGCGAGCTTCACCGTCTGACCTCAACTCCTTTTATTGGTGCGGAATTATTCTTACTCAATGATGCCATCTGCTGGTAGAATCCGCTGCCATATCAGTGTTAAAAACTGGTGCTCAGGACAAACATTTTCTTGTAAGTGGGTTTAATCAGTGAATACGTTTCAAACATCGTACACTGACTTCCATTTAAATGCAAATAGTTGTGGGATAGTGATGGGTAAAGTATCTTTTTTGTAAATTAAGTCCAACTTAATTCCATATTGTTTCCCAACAACATCGTGTAAACTGCATTTAAAAGATACACAAAATTCCATTACTTGTTCCCCCAGTAAAAAAAAATCACAAAAAATAATGGATAATCTCAAATTACACAAAGCTAAAATCATACACACACACATTTCTTTACGAGTAGCAGACTTCAAAACTTTGTAAACAAACGTGGCATACCTCGCTGCGCTGTCCACGGAATGTAAACATGGAGGCTATATGACAGTCCTTTCTTCCGTCGTGACAAGTGCGTCAAAAACAAGGCTCAACGTTTGTGCAAATAAAATGCAAAATTGCCGATGAGAATAAACGACATAGAGTTTATTCAGTGAACCACCAGCAACATTCAAAGCTCGTTTCCCTTTGTCGTCTACGGAACTATTTCAGTAACAGGTGGATAGAACTTCCGGGTCAATCTACAAGTCATAAATATTTATGATGTCATCAACAAATTACAAACATATTTAACTATAACCCAATCCATACAAACAAAACACAAAATTTCTAAATGGTCCTTTACACAGGTATTTTACAGACTTTGAGTACTTTACTCAAAGTGGCTATGGAGGCTTTTCCCTTCATAGGCACTCTAAAGGTTTTTTCACTATAGAGAGACCTACCACTCATTTTTCCCACAAAATGTATTTGGCATCTGTGGTTATACTGTAGTTTATTTTCCAAGGCTTTACTTTAAAATATGTTGCAAGAAGCCAACAGTATAAGTTAAAAAAGAGCTTCAATAAATGGTTATTTTTTTCCGTGGAGGCTTTGTTTATTTGCTTTAATTTTTATATTGTGACTCAAAGGCATCAAATCCAACATGACGTTCCTGTTCTCATTAAGCCATGTCAAACGCGCCCTCTGGTGGACAACTGAAAAAACCACAGTTAGCTGGAAAATAACCACGAGCTTCTCTGGTTCATGGTGCTGAAACTAATTTCAGCACCATTGCAATGGGCAGCTCCCTGTGACCAGGATAATTCAATATGAAATGACACAACTTCATGTTTGCTCAATGTCATATTGCAGTAATGAAGACTGCATTGAGGTTGTAATGTCTGTAAGTCTACTATTCACAACACTATAATTCCCCTGCAGTTTCATCAACAACTGGGTTTAAATTAAATCGTATTTGTATGGAACTATGTGGATTGTTCTTCCAGGCATAGCTTAGCTTTACAATGAATTTCATATTTCTATTACAAAGATTTTGTAAAGTAAGTAATTTATGTATAGAGCATTCCATCCTTTATTGATCTGACAGTAACCTAAGCTAAGCTGACCTAAATATGGCTGTCCCTTCAAGTCGCCCCAGTGGATCATCTTACTGCAGAGAAGGTTAGACCGGTTCCCTCTCTGTGGACACCCATTTCCTTATTAACCGAATTATTTTAAATCTGAACCATACAATGACCTAATTAAGACGCTCATATCTGGCCAGGGGCCAACTCTGAAGGAAGGAACTAATTCCCTGAGAAGGAAGATGTGAAAGGGCACAGAGAGAAGCCAAGAGCCTCCTCGCTCACATCCAGGTCTGACATTTGAAGCCCCCCACCCCCACCCCCTCCACCGCCCAAATTCTTGTATTCATGTTGGTGATCTTAATTAAAGTGATATTTTGAGAAAGGAGCTGCTGTTTGTTCAGTTAATGAACCTCAGTATTCTCTGCGGGCAAATGGAAATCCAAGCCCTCCAATTAGCATATGTTAGCATTTACTATGTTTATTCCTCACTGTGGAAAACAGCTTACAAAGGCAAAAAGCTTTTCACCCTTGTAAAGGTTGCGGTGGAACTTTTTCACCTCAGAATAATTGACTTCAGCTAATTAAACATAGATCTAGGAAACTGACATCGAAATGCTTAGTGCGTGTAGACTGATCAAATCTTTGTCTAGGAAAATGGATTCTTGTCGGTTGTGAATTTTTTGTATTACAGCAGACCACATGCGAACAGTCAAGAGACACGACATGTGAAAAAAATACTTTATTTTCATAAATGTATACAGTACATGTGTGGGGGAAATCCCATTTTTACAGTTGCCCGCATCAAGTTGCAGTTTGCATATACAGTACATTGTAATACTATCTGTCATATTCACACAAGCTCTATTAGCAAACATACCAAAAAAATTTCATTAATAAAACTCAAATATAAGGATGTGCAAAATTGTCCACCGAATGTTTTTTAAACATTTTGGATGTAACTGATGCCCCAGTTTGATTGTCTAAATAATAATAATAATAACAATAATAATAATGGACACATACAATAACATGTTGCACTGCCATATGACATAAATACTTCATTTGACTTCAACAGTTTAGCTGAAACGGTTTGTTCAGTCACAAATCATATGTCCATTAATACTGTACTGAATGGTTTCGACCTCTGGATTCATAAGGTTATCCATCAATTTCATCATCCATTCAGACAGTCATTTTAAAGTCAGTCATTGTACAAGTCATTATTTATGATTGCAGCCTCCCCCTGGGGGGACATCTGAAGACGTCTCTTCTTTCCAAAGGTGGAGAAGGAATTGTGGACATCCAGCTCACTTCGCTGCACAGTAGGCCTCAGGGTGCAAAAGCCTGACGGTGTCCCGGGGATGTACACATTGTGGTGGTAGTCGGGTGGGGGGTGTGGGTGAGGGTGGGAGGGGACCGAAGGCTGCTGCTGCTGGGGAGGAGGTGTACATCGAGGAGTCCAGGGACGAGAGGTGACCCCACTGGTTGAAGGAGACATCTTATATTCTGTAGGACGATACAGGTGATAAACCATGGAGCTTCTACTTAATTAGGCTATAAAATACTGACAAACTGCTGTAGCGCTAATGCCATTTGCATAGCATTTTTCTAAAACAATGTTTAGTGCTTTGCAATCAGGGCAGTTAGGATATTTCATCTCAAAATACAGACAAGGAACTATGATGATATGAATATAATTATTTATCAGAGGCAACCAAAAACTTTACCAAAAAGCAAATCAGGGGATGATAATGGCAAACTAAATATATACACTATATGTTATAAATAAACATACATCTCTTAATGTGTGTATTGCTGAAAGCTGTTTGTAGTTCGGTGCATTTGGCCTCTTACCTTTCATGCTTCTCATATGAGTTCCCCAGGTCCAGTACTGTCCAGGTGCCATGGAGGTGACATAGTTTTCTGGGTCTGCCTGCATGGCCTTATGCATAAGGGTGCCATCCATGTTGATAGAGTTGTAACTATAAACAAGATACAATGTCTTTTACTCATGTTAATTTCGCATCTACTGTATTTCCAATTTAAAAAGAGAGATTTTTGTTTATCATAGCTCATAACGGCAACACCATGCTCAAACATAATTTACTACTGACACAGAATACATGTGAGGCTGCTTTATATTCAGTTGACAACATGCAAGGGTCACAGTGCTACCTCTTAATGGAGGAGTTCTGGTTTTTTGACAGCATCCAGTCTGTATTTGGCTGCTTCAGCTGCAGAGAGAAAGCAGGAGCAAATTTCATTTCTACATTTCATCATTCTAGAATCTTTGTCGAACAGCAAACCTTGTTCTAGTACAGAATTATCTCCCTCCAAAATTAGTCTCAATCAGCCTAGTTCTATTAGCACGCGCTGATTCTGCCCTCTTGAATCGGTAAAGGTCAGCGATGAGTGACATGAGGACGGTCGATCATCATTGTGTATTTGCCCTGAAATGAAGAAAGGGCTGTTTTCAGTTGGGCCGTGACTGCCGCCCTGTGGACGTTTGGCAGAACTGGATAGGAAATTTGCCTTCAGCACTGCCACGCTTGTCACTCCGTTTTGCTTTTATCCTGCGTGGCGCAGAGAGAGAGAGGGGGGGGGGTGAGTCTCATAGTATGGATTCCACGCTCTATTAATTCCTTTAAAGCAGTAAACAAGGATCAAGCGACGTAATCGTATTATTAGACATCGGCATTTAAAATACACTCCTCGCAAACTACGCACAGAACCAATTAGAACCCCACCGGGATGAAACGAAACGCGATTTTAATCTTCAAAGGAACCCGTGCGGGCGAGGAAAATTAAGAAAATTACACACGTCATTGTTTTTGTGGATTTTATGCATCTTTTTTTTACATTAAATATTTGCCTGATGCTCCTCGAGCAAGGTTTTTAATTAAAAGTCTCAAGGACGGCCTTGGAAAGTTTTGCGCTCCTGGCAGCTATATGCGCAAACCAAAACAGCACAATGCGCAAATAGGCTCGACGTGGTTTTACACGTTTGGTTGTGTGTGTCTGTGTGCGTGTGTTTGTCTGCGTTTCACCTTCACTTCACCAACTCGGGCAGGGCCTTCCCTGTTTAGTTTGTGACGCTTTCACTGCCAATTTGTCTTTGAGATTTAATGTGCTGCTCGCGACCTCGCGCCGGATCACGTGGCGACGCCGAGGGACAGCGCCGGGTGAATTATAGGTGGCTAATTAACGCCGGGAAGGACATTTCCTCCTCAATGAGCCATGGCTGCAGGCAAAACAATCTGCGTGACCTCGAAATCCCTCTTGTGGCCGGAGGTGTTACAGCATGTGCCAGTGACCGAGCTGACATTTCCCACTAGTCTGCCTGTTGGAGTCTGGTATCATCAGGCCTGTGAGTCTGAGTCTGAGTCTGAGTCTGAGTCTGAGTCCGCCTCATCGTGGACATGGGCAGACGACAATGAGCGACACGCGCGTGTTTACGCTCTGCTGCCACGTCTGTTAGAATTAGAAAGCACTGATGTGGACAGCCTGCCTCAGTACATTATCTCCTCTTCCTGTCTCCTTCCTCCCCCGACTTCTATTTCACCCCTCCTCTTCCACGTCCTTGCTCGACAAATGTGAAGCCACATCTTTCTCTCTCTCTCTCTCTGCCCCCCTCCCTCCCCCCTCTCTCTCTCCAAGCGCCGGGGCCGATCTACAGGCGTCCCACGTCTTCCTCCAGTCATGTCCTTGCACCCTGTCTTTATCCTTGCCCCCTCCCCTCTCGATGTCCTCCCCTGTCTCCCCAAAACCGACCATTTGCCATTTTTCATCTATAATGGACACTCACCCCCCACCCCCCACCCCCCTGCGACTCGCCACATTACATTGTGTAGTATAATGGCTCGGCGGTGCGGGTGCCCTTGAGGCACTGTTAGTGAGGTTATCTGTGCTGTATTGTTCGTCTCAGAACAAGGAGGCGGGGTCGCAAACCCGACTGATCGAACAATAACAGTCTGAATCCGAGGCACGTGAATTCAAACAGCTGCCATTCACCTTGTCCGCCTTCTTCATAACCTTGACTTTTAGGTCAGGAAGCAGGTGCGTGTATGCGTGTGTGTGTATGTGAGTGCGCGCGCGCGCACACACACACACGTATGGCGCAATGACAGTGGATGATGTAGACGTTACTCTCTCGGGTCACAGGCTATTAGAATGAAGTTCACGGCGCAATATTATTATCTCCTCTCCCTCTCGCGCTGTAATTGATCTCGCTCGTGCCACGCGGATGATTAGACACGGTTCACAGCGTATATGCAAAACAGAACTTCACACTTTCAGTAACAAGTCAATTTGAATGTAGCATCACGTCGCAGAAATTGGGATAAATGAGTGTCATGATAATAAAAACAGTGGCGATGGCATAGCTACTGTTGATCACGGTTATTAATAACAGGAGAGGGGAGAGTATAATGATGCCTGTGCCCAGTTTGTGTTAAAGTTGGGGTAACATCTGTTTGGCGTGCGTCATATGACCTTCACGGGAGAATGTCACAGTGCAGGTGTTTATCAGATAGAGAGATGGGATGAATGCTGCTGTGGCAGATGGAAATGAACAACAGACGCTCCTGTGTGTAACTGTACCTCACTGGGAGTCGTGGCTCCGTTGTTCACCGACGCGCTCCGGCTTTGTGCGTTCCACGAGTTCTCTGCGCTCTTCGCCTCGTTGTTCCTCGGCGTGGGGCCGGGGCTGCACGGCTTCAGGAACATGAAGTCACTTTTGGCAGATTCGGGGGTCAGGCACACTTTGTAACAGTACGACTGCGAGAGGCTGCTGTTCGCGTTCCCCTCCATGCAGTTCGTGGGCATTTTGGCCGCAGAGGCAATCTGCAGGTTGAGGTTGGATTTTTTGAAAACCTCCGGGGGCGGATCGGGCTGAAAGCCGCCGCAACAGCAGCAGGCGAACGGGGGCAGGTTGTACCCGCTGTGGGTCTCCCTGTCCTTGTAGCACTTCACCGCGGCCAGCACGATAATAGCCACCAGGAATATTAGAGATATTGTGCTCAGTGACACGATCAAGTAGAGGGCGAGGTTGGAGGGGGGCTGCGGGCTGAGAGTGAGGTCTCCGAAATCTGACAGCGACTCGGGGACGCTGTCCACCACCGTGAAGACAATGGAGACGGTGGCGGAGAGCGGCGGCTGCCCGTTGTCCTTGACTAATATCACCAGTCGTTGCCTTGTCGCGTCTTTTTCCACTAACCGGCGAATGGTCCTGATTTCACCCGTGTACAGAGCCACGCTGAACAGCCCCGGATCTGTGGCTTGCACGAGCTGATAGGACAGCCGGGAGTTCTGACCCGCGTCTGCGTCTAACGCAGTTATTTTGGTGACCAGATAGCCAGCGTCCACTGACCGCGGAACCACCTCTGTGGCCACGGTGCCGTTTTTAGGCAGCGGGGACACGATGATGGGCGCGTTGTCGTTCTGGTCCAAGACAAACACGTTGACCGTGACATTACTCGCGAGGGGAGGGAAACCCGCGTCCTGCGCCTGCACCCGAATCTGAAAGTTTCTAAGTTGCTCATAATCAAAAGAGCGCAGTGCGTAAATGTTGCCGTTGTCCGAGTTGATGGAGACGTAAGTGGACACGGGCATGCCCTGGATCTGACCCTCCAGAATAGAGTAAGACAGATAGGCGTTCTGGTTGGAATCGGGGTCGAATGCGGTGACGGAGCAAATGGAGGCGCCCGGGGCATTGTTCTCCGTCACATAGACCGTGTATGAAGGCTGGGAGAACCGCGGGGGGTTGTCGTTAATGTCAGACACTTGGACCAGGATGGTTTTCCTGGTGGAGAGTGACGGGGAGCCCAGGTCGCGCGCCGTGAGGGTGATGTTGTACTCGGGCACGGCTTCCCTGTCCAGGAACTCGCTTGTCACCAGAGTGTAGTAGTTTTTGAATGACGAGTGGAGCTGGAAGGGGACGTTGTTTGGAATCTGACAGTCAACGTTTCCGTTCTCGCCGGAGTCACGGTCCATGACGCTGATGACAGCTATCACGGTGCCCGGCGGCGCGTCCTCCTGCACCGGAGTGGACACCGATGTGAGGATGACTTCGGGCGCGTTGTCATTCACGTCCAGAATGTCCACCAGTGCTTTACTGTGCACCGCCACCGCCGAGGGCCCCCTGTCTTTTGCCTGCACATACAGCTCATACACACTGGCTTTCTCGTAGTCCACTATGCCCTTCACGCGGATTTCACCCGTGTATGGGTCCACGCTGAACAGCTCTCGCACCTTGAGCGGCGCGTGCCCGCTAAACGCGTAGGTCACTTCGCCGTTGGAGCCCTCGTCCAGGTCTGTGGCGTTCAGCTTCAGCACCAGCGTCCCCCTCGGTGCGTTCTCCACCAGGCTCGCCCGGTACACTGAGCGGTCAAACACGGGCACGTTGTCGTTGGCGTCCAGCACTGTGATCGTAATCACCGCGGTCCCAGAGCGTTCCGGCGACCCGCCGTCAAAGGCTGTCAGAACCATCTCGTGTTTTTTCTGCTGTTCACGGTCCAGCGGCGTGTCCAGCACGAGCTCGGCAAACTTGCTGCCATCGTTGCGCGTCTGAACGTTCAGCACGAAGTGCTCGTTCGCGCTGAGCTGGTAGGAGCGCAGAGAGTTGGTGCCCACGTCCTGGTCCTGTGCGCTCTCCAGCGGGAAACAAGAGCCGGGCGCAGCCGACTCCGTGATGTCCAGGTTGAACTCGCTCCAGGGGAAACTGGGAGAGTTGTCGTTCACATCTAGAATCTCCACCTCCACTCTGTACAGTTCTAACGGGTTCTCAATGACCACTTGTAAGTGTAAAAAACAACTCGGGCTGCGCTCACACAGCTCCTCTCGGTCTATCTTCTCGTTGACGAAGAGGATGCCGTTCTCTAAGTTCACTTCCAGATACTGCTTATTTGCGCCGGAGACTAGACGGAACCGACGGGCGGACAGTTTGGCTACGTCCAAGCCCAGGTCTTCGGCGATGTTGCCAACAAAAGCCCCATGCTCCAGCTCTTCGGGGATGGAGTAACGAATTTGCGCAAGAACTAGATCCACAACACACGCACACAGAAGCAGGCATATCACCAGCCCGGTCACCGGTACCCAGCTGCCTCTGGAGAGTCTCTGATCCATTTCTGCGTCGTGCGTAAAATCACCTTATCCAGACATCCTTCTCCTTATGAAGCCACTCAGATAAAAATAAAAACTGAAACGTGAACACAGAAGGAGATATTCATATATAAGTTTGTTTATAAATAGTTCACTGGGTAGTTCGGATGAGGGGAACAGGAGAACAGGGTGAAAGCACCTCTCTCTCCCTCTCTCGCGCTCCCAGCGCAGCACCGACGCTGTGTGAACGGAGAAGGCTCGCGCTTTGATTTTCCAGCATATCAGACACTCCGAGGAGCTGGTGGCGAGGAGCGCGTGTGTGAGTGAGTGAGAGAGAGAGAGAGAGAGAGAGAGAGAGAGAGAGAGGGGGGGGGGGGGGGCTTCTGCCGACGCCAAGTGCGACTCTAATGACTGTAGACGTTTAACCCTTTCACGTCCTCGCGTCTATTCCTCTGATCTATGAAAGAGACGCGGGGGCGTGAGTTTGACACCAGACGTCAGAGTCAGATTTGGATTAGGGCACAAATTGTGTTGTTGTGGGTGTCGTTTTCTAGGCTGCTGTTAACAGATGACGCTGGACGAGGATTAGTCTTGGTGACCACTGTGCCCATGCGGGATGGCAGTGGCAGAGCTACCATTATTTTTCCTCTTTGATTTATTGTAAGTCCAAATTTCGCTTCGGAATAACAAAAGAATAAACAATCCCTCTGGGATACGACCATTACATGTTGCAGTGAAGTAAACAAAACACACCCACTCACTCCTTCGCTTAGCCTCAAACGGGCAGTGGCCACTGGGATCCCATAATACTTTTTAATGAGAGCCTTTTGAAGATGAATAGCCACATTGCAAAACAAAAAAAAAACCCCACTCCCACGTGAATTAGTCATCACACACGAAAATGAGATTTTATAAAAAGTACCCCTGACGGGTCAGCGTGTTCAATTTCAATCACTCGTCTAACTGCAAGCTTAAAGTGATTATAGTGACAATCATGATATATACAAACCATTTAATTCACTTAAGTGGGGCCCCGAACATGTATCAACACAATCACCATAAAAGCAAAGTCATAGAGCCTTAATCACACTCGCCTCTATAATCAGGTATTATAGCTGGGATTAAGTGGATGCCACACAGGGCAGGTGATGTGTTTACTGTAGCCGCATGAATATGTGAGGGCTGAAATGAAAAGTCAGCGTTGAGCATCAGCCTGTGGCTTCAGGACAGAGAGCTCAGCCCGGGCCTCTTTAGACTGCGGCACATGTTTCGTCAGATCTAATCTCCTTCCTGTTATTCGCGGTCAGTTAGACATCCACTGAAGCACGGGGAGACAGGGTAACTAAAGGATGCCTTTGTGGATTCGGGTTCGTCTCCACACAGACACGAGTGGCATCCTAATGTAAAACCGTAAAAGTCTCTCTCTGGGGCTGACGACACAGCGTCGGCCTCTGGGCAGAGCTGCGTGCCTGTTAGGAAACGACAACAACAAAACATAATAATACAAGAGAGAGAAAGTACAAAAACAATTATGTCTGCTTCCTATGGGCAACATTTTCCTGCGCATTAGACGTTATGTTTTTGGTTAAACTGCCCATACACACGAGGCCGGATGCTTTGTGTCGATGGTTTGGTCCTCTGAGAAGACGATGTGGGGGAAGCGACTCTAAAGTCTAATGTGGTGATATCTTGTCTTGAAAAAAAACACCCACTAATGGGAATATTTCCATTTGGATACAGTGGTTGTTGCTGACATTTCTCTTTTACGCCTCAGGGAGAGTTTAGGAATAAGGGAATGAGGATGGGATGTGGCAAATGTAACAAGTTAATGTTATGGGGGAAAGCTCCAGTGTTTTCAAATATAATAAGATGTCCCATGTTAAATGTCACTTCTACTTTCACTGGAAACAAAAGTTGTTTCCTGACCTATTTGTCCCTTGAAATGCGCCACCCTCCCCTTTTCAGGAAAAAAAAAATCCCCACCCAGGTTTAAATAAGCAGAAAACACAATCTGCTTGTAGACTTAACCTCAAGCAGATGGTTAAGCTTCTCCAGAAATGATTACATTTCTGAAAAAGTAAGCGGGGGGGGAAAAAATCACCACCACCATCAGTTCCATTGCTTTACCCGTCTTTTTAATTAACGGAGTGAAGGATTAGTGTGCAGCTATCCGGGATCAAGCGTCCTCCGACGGAAGAATACAAATGTTTTGTGATAAATAATCCCGCAGCTCTCCGGCCGCTCTGTGGCTCATACATTAACATGCATTACACGGAGCATTAGGTCAGTCTCATCCGCCCCTATCGCCCAGCAGCTCTCTCCATTGTCCCACAGAGAGACTGACTCACTGTCTCTGAACCGCAGCACAACAACCACCTGACCGTGACCTGTTAGTCCACTGTGTCTGTGTCACAGCGTGTCACGAGGATAGTAGCCTAAAGGCTACCGGTTGGAAAAGTTACTTATTTTTATTGTCATGTCTTAAAGATAAAAAAAAACCAAGACTGTGTTTTAGTTTTAATAGGCTTACAAACAGCCAGGTGGAAGATACTTTTTAATTTTCCCTATATCAAGCAACAGGATATTTTTTTACTTGTGATCTTGTGGCTCCATCTACAGGACATTGCCCGTCTATGCGTGTTGTCATCTCGGTGTCAAGTCAGCAGCAGGGTGATTCAGTACGTTATGGGAATAAATGTTTGTTTGTGTTGTTGTATTAATAACAATCAATTGTCAAATGTTCTGGTCATTAGATTACTGCCCCTCTTTACTTTGGGTTATGGAGTAATGGTTCTTCTTTCACACTGCGTATACATGAGGATGGCAACTCTATTTAACCATATATTGAATAAAGCCTGTTAAACAAGACGTTTACCGGAAACAACTTGGTTTATATACCTGCATTAAACTGAACGCTTAATGCGTGAGTTATGTTACTGGTGGTTTCTGTTTCAACGTTAGTCATTAGTCAATAATCTAATATATAAAATAATATAAAATATTCACCGAATGAGTAAATACTTCACGAGAAGTTCAAAGAAAGTAAAATTTCATTAAAATTCCAAAATGCAAACTAAAATCTATCCATGAATTTATATAGTTTTCACTCTCACTTTTCGCTGTCCATTGTTTAGAGTGCCCTTGGTCTTTTCTATTTGTGATCTTAGTGCGCCATCTACCGGATAATAGTTGGCACAATGGCCACTGTGAGCAAAGACTAAAATCAGTGTATTTATTTAATATTCTGACTGATTATCCTGAGAGAAAACCAGTTATTAAACAGAGGTCGGTGTAATAAATTAATATTGATGTTTTTTTTTCAGTTGACTTGTATTTTTGCATTCTTATTATTCTTATTCTTATTATTCTTATTCTTATTGAAGACACCAGTAGGTATGGTGATTCCTATATGACTGCATGCAATCAGAGAAAAATCTGATGACTGTATTTTGATAAACACTTTACAGCATGGTGTTAACTGACAACATATTTCAGCACATTAATAGTGCCTGAGCAAATCGTTTATGACAAAGTTATGACACGTTAGCACAGAAAATCCACTAGGAGGAGCTAAAGACCAATAGAACACATATACATGGACACGGAACAAGAGTCCACTTCTGTCTCTGACACACGCTGATATACACACGTCAATCAAGGCTCGTTAGTATCTGTTGCTATGGATACAAAATATGTATGTGCCTTCATATCTTTCTGTGACTGTGAGGACACACTGGCTCAAAACAATTTTGCCAGGTCTTCATTAGGCCCTCAAAGGGCTCAGTGAGGGAGAAGACCTGGGCCTGGGTTTGGGTTTAGGATAGATTTAGGATGACGTTCAGTTGTGATGGTTAAGATTAGCGTAAGAGGACAGATAATGCATCAAGTCTATGAGTGTCCTCACAGCTATAGAGAGAAGTGTTTGTGTATGGTGGGTGGGACTTCCACCTTCAATTAGCTCTGTCTCATCACTCTACAG
Source organism: Trinectes maculatus (assembly GCA_016785345.1). Classification (NCBI taxonomy): domain Eukaryota; kingdom Metazoa; phylum Chordata; class Actinopteri; order Pleuronectiformes; family Achiridae; genus Trinectes; species Trinectes maculatus. The sequence goes on along the minus strand of JAFBJQ010000470.1, from coordinate 692,138 downwards.
TTTCCATAATAACTGGCTGACCTCTCCGGCCAATGTGTCACCACAGTATCTACCAGAGGAGATAAACATAAGAAGAGAGATGGTGCGAGGAAAAGTTGGAGGTCATCCCAGAGAGATAGGTGCAAAAAATCATGGGAGAGGAAGGCAGGTGAGAGGAGATAAGACAAGACAAAGAAAACACACACACACACACACACACACACACACACACAGTAGCTGACAAAGCGGTGAAGTGATAGGAAAGTGAAGAGCAGAGACAGGGTAGAGCAGAGGGAGGAAAATGAGGGAAAGAGAGAGAATGGAGGGTTTCGTCCACATGCTTCTCAGCTGTGTAAACTGAAGGTCTCTGCAGCTTCTCGGATTCCCCCGAAGAAGGGGGATATTTATAGGAGGCTGGCAGTGGCAGTGAATGGACCCTTGCTCTGTCACACCCACTAATATTATTATTATTACTTTATATGTGCAAAAATGGAAAATGTCAGCAACCTGAGAGGCCTGCAGAGACAGTGCGTGCGTGCACTGTCTCACTCCCTGTCAGTGTGTGTTTGTCAGTATGTGTGTGTGTGTGTGTGTGTGTGTGTGTGTGCAGGCATATCCTCATATTCGTGAGAAAGTGTCTGCTGGTGAGACATGGCTTTTATAAGAAGTGGCTAAAAGAAAGAGGCAAGAAGACAGAATCAAGTAAAGAACAGAAAGAAAAAAACAGGGAGAAGTTGGCATGTATCAAGGGGTGTAACCTGATCTACCGAACTTATTAGAGCTGTCAAACGGTGAGAGAAAAGAGAGAGAGAGCGAGAGAAAAAGAGAACGAAAGAAAGAAAGGGGGAGAGAGGTGGAACAGGGCTAGACAGACACAGACATGAATACATATTCCAGCTTCAGATTATAAGATTCCCGCAAGTTGCAGACGTGTTGAAACAGACTACACACACACACACACACACACACACAGGTCCACATCCACCTGGTAACAGATGCAAACTCAGGCACACATGCAGAAACACAAACAGTCTGATAGACATAACAGACGTACACGCGCATCCACACATGCTGGGAAGAGAGGAAATTCCAGAGGGAACAGGTGGGAGTGGCGATAGCAATCTATCAGGATGACTTTGATCTTCCCCATGCCTCTGTCACCACTGCTGAAATAAACTGGATGGATCAGGTCGGCCTCCAGTGCATACACATGCCAAGATGTAATAACAGCACCCCACCAAAATAGCTGGAAGTCAGGTTAGGTTCACTATAGTTTTGATGGCGTGTGCATACATCAGGCTGCATGTGCACACTGATAGTAAGTTGAAATGCGTCTGAAGTTACGCAATGGCAACTGTCTGTTTTTCTACTTGGGATTCTTTGTGTTGTGTGTCCAAAGTAAATCAAAGATGGAGCAACAGTGGCACCTCTCTGCATGTATAATGGAAATGATCTGAAGGGGGCAGTGCTGAGAAGACAAAAAAAAAAACCCAGAGAGTTATCAAGAAAAAATATAAATAACATCATGAGAATATTTAGTCCAGATAAAGAAAAAAATTTATCATTGTTATTTGCGTTTAATCACATTAAAAAAAATTCTTCATTTTTCTTGTGCATGTCAACAAGTTCTTTGATGAGATTTGAGGGAGGGAAGAAAAAACATTAGGAAGGAAGAGAAAAGGGAGACAAAGTGGAGACATAGAAATGGTTCTGGCGTAAATACAGTGTCTGCTGAGGACAGAGGTCAAAGCTCAAGTGTGTGTGTGTGTTCTGAGTAACCTGACAGATTTGTCCCTATATTAAATCTATCTATCTATCTATCTATCTATCTATCTATCTATCTATCTATCTATCTATCTATCTATCTATCTATCTATCTATCTATCTATCTGTGTATGTGAGAGTAAAGAAACCGTGCCCTAGGGGCTATACAGACAAGTGACTGACAACCACATGAACATGAATGTACCTGTGTAACACTCATAATCCCACCAGCCCCTCCACCCCTCTCCCAACCATCCCTCCTTCCCCCTCCATTTCCTCCAGGTCCTTTTTTTATGAGAAGGTGGATACAGTATATATTAATGACCCTCTCCGTAATTAGCTACTTGAACACATAAAAAAGTCATGAATGGAGGCCTGCCCGTGAACAGGTTTGCACATAAACACATTGGTCAGCCCACAGAGTGTGCAGCATGGCCAAAACATGAGCAGCAATCGTGAAAACATGCAGTGTGGGGGGGGGGGGGGGGGGGGTGTGTGTGTGTGGGGGGGGGGGAGAGAAAAAACTCTATAGTGACGGAAACCGTTTGCAGAAATTATTCATTTCCCTCCTTTTTTATGTTTTCCTTGTGCTGAGTGAACACCCCTCCCTCTCCCCTGTCTCCCTCTTTCGCTCTCACTCTTTCCTTCGTGCACATTCCACTCTGTTTTGCATATCTCTGACCCCACCCCCCCACCCCCCACCCCCTGCAGTACACCTCACCACTTTTAAAACAACTCTCCTTTCCCCTCTCATTCTCCCTTTCTCTCTCTCCACCTCATTCCTGCCCTCCCCTCACTACCTGACATTATGGCCCAATGCCCAATGAGTCACACCTCTGCTAAAATCATCAGAGATGGAGGGAGGGAGGGAGGGAGGGAGGGAGCAAAAGAAAGAAATCGTCAGGGAGAGAGAAAAAGCAGGAGAGTATGACAGAGAGAAAAATATAGAAAATAAAAATGGGAGGAGAGAGAGAGCGAGAGAGGCAGAAAGAGGGAGCCTCTGGGGAGAGAAAAGAGCATAGAGTACGTTTAACTTTTTGACTCCAGTAGTCAGTGTGTGCTTGTCAGTAACACTTAGCCAGTAGACAACAACACTTTCCACACACTGCTCGGGCACACACGTGCATGCACAAACACATGTGCACACACAGACATACACAAACATAGTCATACAATGACATCGTGCATAAGCCCACCTGCATGCTCTGCAGACACACACACACACACGCACACAAATACAGCAATCAGACATGCAAACAAACCAGTGCAGAAAGTGCGGCTGCAGCCCTGCCTCTCTACATCAGCCTCCCCCACCCTCTCTCCCCGTTGCCCCTGGATACCACACAAACACTCCCTGTTGGGCAACAGTGGGAGTCAGGAGAGGACGTACATGGGTCACACACATCCCCAAGTGCTATGAGTCTGAAAGTAGTTGTACTTGTGAATGTGTATGAGTGTGCTTATGCATTTTCTGCATGTGTTTTAGGCAAGAACTGTGCTACTTTTGCAGAGCCAGTTTCCTCTTCAAGAAATATGGCTGTGCACAACAAACATCGTAACAGCGATGCTCAAGCCCAAGATGCTGCGAGAAATATGTGGGATCAATATCAGACACACAAGTGTGTGTGACTTTCCCCCCCAAAAAAAACACAGGACAAAAAAAGGACAAGTACCACCGTAAGTATTTCTGATCCTCCGATTTTACTCCCAGTGACCCTTATCCCTGAACTGTGACCTTAGCTTGCTTGTCACAGTGGGGGCGCAGGCTTCAACAAGACTTATGTTTTATAAACCCTGAGGGATCGCAGCGAGATGTGTGGGTGTTGCCATGTGCCACGTGCCTGTCATTATGAAGGCGCGTTGTTTTTAATAATTTCTGCACCTCAGTCAAACAAACAGAGTTAACTCGGGTTAACACGTTCTGATATTAAATCAATAGGGCTGTTGAAAAGTAAATCATTCGGCCCATCAATCTATTGGTTTTCCTGTCTTAAAAGATCCCCGGGTTGGCTTATCACCACATGTCCAGATGGAAGGAAACCAAGTCAGTTTCAGGTTTCCTTTATCTTGGGTTTTGTACTGAGGATTTTGACATTTTGATTTGAGGTAAACTGGAAGGCTGCAGCCGAAGACTCTAGAACCTCTACAAATGGTACAATCTATTCTGCTTTGATGGGGTCAATCCTAACTGAAGCCCCGAGCTTAGGAAGCGGAACAGGTCTCTACCCATAGCTGTAATGTTTTTAAAGCCATACCAGGCAGCCACAAAGCTCCGTTTGCCCTTTGTACAGAACACACCAGACAAAACTTTGGAAGCCATCCACTGCAAAGCACATTCCCAAACTATTTCTTTTTCTTCTTTTTACAAGTGTGGGATGGGGTCGAACAACAATTACGGTAAAATGTGACTAATATGTCACAGACATACTGGTGTGTGTGTGTGTGTTTTTTTTTCGGACCCACTCTTTTTTTTCCCCTTATTCCATCCATTCTCTTCTTTCTTCTCGAGAAAGTCTTCCCTTTCACTTCAAACCCGTGTAATTACAAACAAAAGTGCTGACTCTTCTCCAGCTGAAACAATGATAATGATGGAGAGTAGTAAGTGTGTGTGCACGCGCGTGTGTGTGTCTTCATCAAAGCAGCGTTGACGTTGATGGGTTTACAGAAATGCGTGGAGGACAGCAAGGATTAACACAATCTGGGCATGAAGCCCCACCACTGAGAAAATGGTGTGTCTGTGTGTGTGTGTATGTGCGTGCCTATGTTGATTCTGCCTTGATAGCAACGATCCAACACACAGCTGCTCTCTAAGCTTGGCATTTAAATGAGGCAAACAGACACTTGGAGCAAATGGATTGCAGACAGAGGCGATGACAACACAGACAGATAGAAGTGATCTGAGGAGCAGCAGTAGACTCAAGAGCAGGTTGTGTACACACACACACACACATATATATATATATTCTGTGCAACAGACAAGAGAAGCTTACAGGATTGTAACTGTCATACCTCATGATTAAAGATCATGTGGCACCACTTGCTTTTTCTGTTGTCTTTAAACCTTACACCTCCACCAGACCCTTAATGTGCAGCTGAACATTAGGTACAATGCACAGTGTGTGTGTGTGTGTGTGTGTGTGTGTGTGTGTGTGTGTTGCTGGAGTATGCAGGCCACATGTATGCATGGTTGCGAGGTAGCGAGAGTGCATTGCCTGGTTGTGTTTGGAGCGGGCCCAGGCCAGAGGAGCTCAAAGCACTGAATGTCATCATCAGAGCTGTCGGAGAGCCAAGCAGTAATCACACCCAGATCACCTACACGCTCACGCCAACTTACAACACCAGTCACCCCAGTGTGCTGTGTGTATGTGTGTGTCTGTCTCAAAAAGAAAAAGGGAGACTGATGGAGAGGGAGAAAGAGAACGAAACACAAGCAGTGTATGTGCATGCAGCGAGTATGCATCCTGGGTTACCGTAAAAAGTGCGTGTGTGCAGACGAGCATGCGGTCATAATGTGAGCAGTGAGTGAGTGAACACTGCGAGTGTGTGTGCAGGAGAAGAGGGTGTATTTTTTCTCTCCTCTTTCTTCCTCCCTCTCTCCATGTCAGTCTTATATCCCACCCCTCTATTTTCCATTTTTACATGCAGCTCCAGATGTGAAGGCAGTGAAATATTAAATTACAGAAATGGGCTTGTTTCTGCACTTTGGCTATATCAAAAACAACCCAGTCTCTGCTCTCCCCTGACCTGACACACACACACACACACACACACACTTTCTCACTCTTTAATAATTACATCAAACACCTCCTATGGCCACTCAGGAAAAAAGCGAAAAGAACAAAGCACTGCAATGCTTTGTTCATCATTATTGTTGTTAGTGTTCTGGTACCTTTTCAGTTTTTTTAAATTAAAGTCAGTGGTTCAATATAGAGTTCAGACTTCAATTCCATAGCAAATATTCATTTGTACCCACTCACACACTGCATCAGAGTTGAGTAGCAACCACCACATGGATCTTGGGAACTCTTGGAAAGGGGCCTTGAGGTGCAGTCCCTCTAAATGCCACTAGAAGCTGTCTCCTAAAAAAAAACTCTTACTACACTGATCAATCGCAAATACACACACATATATCATAAAAACAAATAAAATAATTAAGAAATGATTAAAATAGTAAATAATACAGAAAAACATACTGGTCATTTTAAGGAGCAGAAATAAATAGATCATACTGATGACATCACAGAATGCACTGTGATATCAAAAACATGAATGTAAAGTCTAGGGCAAAAAAGATAAAGGTTTAACCACAATTTCTACTTGGTTCCTCTGTTTTCTTTTTTTTTACAAAACATACAAAACAACATACCTACAAAAGAGAGTTAGACTTAAAACTCTTCTATGTTTTTTTGTCTCATATCACATTTCCTGTCCTGCCTCACACTGAAATCTCAGAGAACAATCTGATATCAATGGCTAACAGAGCACTGACTTGTATTATCACATTATAAGGGTCACAAAAACATCTACAGTCTCCCCTCTGCACATATTGTTCTGAAAACGTAGCCTCTCGCTCGCCTCCTTCATAAACCCTGTACTATCCCGGGGATACACATGACTTACTGATTGAGTGTAGACAACCTGATAGCAGTTTAGGATCACAGTAGAGTTAACACACTGTCAAATGCCATGCAATGAGCACCTCAGCAGAGGACAGATGAGAGTAACATGTGAGCGTATGCAGGGCGTGTGTATGTCTGCGCAGAGTATATGAAAGGGGTGAGTGTGAAATGTGTGTGTATCTTTTGTGTGTGTAAAATGCGTGTATCTTGTGTGCATATGTCTGTTTGTGTGTGTGAGGGCTACCCTGCTCAGGGCATTGACTGAATTGTTTCCACATGTGTCTTAACGCAGAGTTCTGGGCGGGTTTGGAGGACAAGGGAGGATGGGGGGGGGGGGGGGGGGGGGGGGGGAGGTCAGGTTTCACAGCACCGTGCAGCACATCTGGGCTGCTGAGCAGAATCAAAGTTCCCACGACTGAAAGTGTGCATATGTCTGTTTGTGTGTGTGAGGGCTACCCTGCTCAGGGCATTGACTGAATTGTTTCCACATGTGTCTTAACGCAGAGTTCTGGGCGGGTTTGGAGGACAAGGGAGGATGGGGGGGGGCTGCTGTTGGTTGGGGGGGAGGGAGGGGAGGTCAGGTTTCACAGCACCGTGCAGCACATCTGGGCTGCTGAGCAGAATCAAAGTTCCCACGACTGAAAACACGTAGCCTACAACACACTCACAGGCATGATCTGCACACACCTTAACAAACCATGAATGGTGCACAAACATCTGTACTGCAAAAAAAAACAAAACAAAAAAACATGTGCACATTTCCAAAAGTGCCACTTCACCACACAACATACATGCGCACAGGCTACCACACACACTGTACAACACGTTACACAGTTCAGTGATGTTAAGCAAGTGCTGTGTATTGTATCATATGCTCTGTTGCTTTTTTACCCATGACATTCTTATCCATAACAAACACACTGTCGTGCATCTCCCACACTCACAAACACACACATCACACAGTCCAACACCACTTCTTCCCTGGCACAGCTGTCTCACATGCTGCGGGCACACGGGCGTTTCACTGGCATTACACATGGAAGGAAAATCTGAATGTGTTCTCACTAATCATTCCCCTATTCCACTCTTCGAGAGAGGGAGCGAGAGGGAGCAAGAGAGGAGAGGAAGGGATGAGGATGGACGAGCGCGGAGATAGGACAACCGGCACAGCAGGTGCTGAACGGTGAAGAAACAGGAAACAATATCAGCATCTGCACAAAAACACAGACCGGACTGACAGAGGGAGTAAGAGAGAGAGAGAGAGAGAGAGAGAGAGAACAGGTTTGAGGTGAATGAATAGGAAAATCAAGCGAGTGTGGGATAAACGAGGGCATGCCAGTCCCATAAATGTTTAATTGCCAGCAGGTTTACTCATGTTAAGAGAGGGAGAGGAGAAGAAAGAGACAGCTTAAACAGTACAAAATCGGTCTCGAGCCCCCAAATCTAATTTACACAACAAACAGAGAGGAGAGAAGAGGGGGTAAAAATGAAGGAGAAGGGGGGATGCTAATTGGCTACAGTTGGGCATGTCTGGCCTGAGATGAAAGAGGAGGAGGACAGAAAAAGAGTGAGCGGGAGGGAGGGACGAGAAAGTAAAGGAGGAGGAGTGGACTATACTGGATGGAGGGATGGATGGATGGATGGATGGATGGGAATACTAATGGCAGACAGTGTTTCTCTGATGTCAGAGCATCTCTCTGCTTAGCAATGTTGTTAAAAAGTGAAAACCATATTCAAACCAGACATGTGAGGGGATGACTGACATTTGGTCAGTGGCTACTGGTTTATTGGGCTACGCATCAAAATCAACGAGGGCAGAGGAGGCTGCCGGGTCTTGTGTTTCACTATTCCATCCTTATTTACTACACTGCAGCAGAATTTCTCCATCTGTAGCTGGAATCCACAAATGAGTCAGAATGGACTTTCCCAGCTGTGCAGAGCTTTGGCGTTGTCAGCTGTACTGGTGCAGGGATACTGGAACTGTTTTGGCTTGGAAGGTCCTTCCTGAATTGAAACAAGTCGTAACCTCAACTGCTGCACAAATGGCTTCAAATTCTATTGGTCTCCAGTGTGAAGTGTACCTCACACTCCCTCTGTTTATGGCAAGACCCCTCTCCCCCCCTCGCCTCACCCCATTTTTTCCCTCTTACTCTCGATGGATCTCCCATTTTGTCTCTCCTCATCTCCCGTCCCATCACATTTTACACCTCCTCCCTGCCTCCCCTGTGTTTTCACTTAAGCGTATGCCTGTATTACTCCAGATCCCCCTGTGAGCCACATGTGGAAAGCACAGCCTAAATGTCACAGGGAAAAAACACGATACCAGCGTAATGGGTCAGACGTGTCCAGAGAAAGGTGGGTTTTTATCGAGCAGGATGAGGAGGCGCTTGTAATGAGTGAACTAAAGGTAGCAACGTGTTTTTTTTAAAAAAAAGGTCTCCTTGTCTTTCCTCCTCTGTAATGCAGACCTGTGTCTCCAGGCTGATGCAGCATCTGTGCTTTGTTAAACGTATTACTGTTACGCAAGAATTTGGGAAGAACAACAACACGACGCTAAACATTTTGTTTACTGAAGTTAAAAGTGCATTCAATTGCGGTCACGAATCCTGCCTGAGAAACCGTCACTCTGGTTAACAATGAAAACAAAGTAGCACTTTAAAAAGGGGAAGAAACCAAAGTGCGGTCGTTTGTCGTGTACCTGGCGAGGCGTGGAGCTGTGCCAGAGCCAGAGCCAGGCCAGGAACGCAGGTCAGGGGGCACTGTTCTGTGGGAGTCTGCTCCGTGTGTGTTTTCATGTTTAGCACGGTTTAGTCAGTCTCCGATTTACAAACATTTAAGGCCCTGCTGCTGCTGCGCTGTTTCATTTTTCATTTAGTCACAGCCTCGGGCCATGTCCCAGATCGGAGACTGCTACACAGCACACCGCTGCACTCTGCACCACACCACACCGCGCCGCGCCGCTCCCCTCCTCATCGTCTGGTCGTGTCTGAGATGAGGACCTGCCGGTGACCCCTCAGCCGGCACACACACACACACACACACACACACACACATTTAAGTATGCACACTCACACATATGAAGTCGAGTGCAGACATATTTCTAGTCGTGCACGCAAACACACATGAGCAAGGCAAGAAAACGCAGACAGATAATGCAGACAGAACACACACTCACGCAGACAGAACACACACATGTGGAACAGGCCGTCTAATTCCCCTAATACACAAGAATCTGCAGAGACAGACAGGTATGACACAGCAGCCACTACAAACAGAGAGAGAAACACTGCGCACACGCTGCCACACATGTGTTTAGTAAGGTTTCACTGTAACACAAAAGTGCACACCATGCACATGTCAACACAAGTCAACACAAACACACCTAAAACATCGGTTAACCAGTAGCACACCTGCTGTTTTAACTCGAATGCACACACACATACAGAGACGCACGACCACCACAACTGAACCTTTACCAAACAGAAATATGTACACAAAATATGCACACACACACACACACACAGCCTACAGTAGATACAAGCAATGGCACACAAACACACACCTGTGGTTTTAGGCGAGCACACAGAGAACTCTTTAGTCTTCAAGCTGTCTGTCCCACTTAAAGTGAGCACTGCTTGTGAAGAGGACCTGACAGACAGAGAAAACACACACACACACAGACATACACACACAGACATACACACACAGACATACACACACATGCATACACACTGTGATGCGTACACTTCTGGAGCAGAAGACCTGACTAAGCTAAATTTCCCCCTGCTCCCCTTTCCTATTTTCCATCTGCCTCAGCGCAGGAGAACCTGCATGGGGAAAAATAATGCCCACCATACACACACACCACACAACTTTTTTCTGACACTCCTTTGCAAAAACACGCACACACACACACACACACACAGACAGAGCGAGAGTAGTCTTTTAATCTGCTCTGTCAATCTCTGTAGTTTCCCTCTGCTTTCTATTCACCAATTTCTTTCCAGGCAGCCTCTGAGTATGCTGCATCCACTCGTTTTCACATTTTCCTTTCACTTGGGCCTTATCTCTTTCGGGTGCCCCCATCTCCTTCAGCTCTCCTCCGCCCTCCCTCCATTACTTGATTGTTACTGTGGTGTGGTGCTGTGTGGTTGACCAACAGCCAGGGAGAGACAAGTGCAGGAGTGCAGGCCAAACATGCCTGCCTCGCCGCCCAAATTACATGGGACAGTCCCAATTACCCTGTGGCCTACCAAAGCATTTCCTGGGTTAGCGCAAGCGACGCGTGCCCCCCCCCCCTCTCCTCCTTTTGCTGTGGTTACAGGGGGTGTCATTAGACGCTTGTTTTACTGCAACCCCAAGAACGTGCCCGCCGGCCGCATCCACGCCACGGGAAGCATGGCTGCAACGTTCCAATAACTTCTCTGGGCCTGATGGATGACAAATGGGAGAAGGTTAGGGGTAACTCTGGAGCGTGTTGTAAATTTCTGCCGGCCAAGAGGGAGATGCTAAGGGAACGTTGCAGGGGGAAAAAGGAAATTCTAGGCAAGCTGCTGTAACTTCTGGAAAGCAAATAAGAGTGAACAGTAATGTTTTGTGGGATTAAAGGAGACATTCTCGGACAGGTAATCCCAGGACCACGCAAGGTGTAAAGTACAGCTATGGGGGGTATAAATAACATATTCTGAGATGCCTGATCTTGACAGCAGTGATGAATGTTGCATAACTGGGCAGCACGTGTTGCAATCAAGTCATGTTAAATGATCTCTGCTGTATTTAAAATAATAATAATCTCTCTTGAGTACAAATCAAAGGGTCAATTCATTTCTGGCCTTGATTTTTTTTATATATATATATTTCTTATGACTTTACCTAAATAGAACAAAGAACAAGCAACTTTACATAATCATCTTTTTTACATATGTAATTGTGAATTTACAGTTTGGTGTCAGTGAAGTTACAAATTTGAGCACTCCATCCATCACTGCATCTGATTCAGCACAGTTGATCATAACAGTGAAAAACCAGATCTCCATATTCTCATGGTCAGAACAGATCAGCGGAGATGGAGATTGGGAGAAGGATGGGAACTAGTAAAAAAAAAAGAAGAGATCTAATAGAAGACAGTAGGTAAACAGAGAAGAGAAAAAGTAAGTGACTGACGCGCAGAGCAGGATGACGACTTTAGATGGTTGGGGGGGCTGGAAAGAGAACGAGTGATGTAATGGATGAGGGGGGAGAGCGGGATTAGCTGAGTGACAGAGATGAAGAGATGCTCTCTGGTGTCACCCATCCTCACCCTTATTCTGTCCATCATTCATAAGCTGTGCACAAGTGTAGGTGTTGTGTAATTGATTTGTTTGCATCGTCCCAAAGTCAGTTTATGCACATGTGTGTATTCTATGTAGCCTATTCATATTTCTTCTGTCAGTCTGTCACTATTAATGTACACCATGTGTTTGTGTACATAGTGTGTGTTGTACATATATATGCAGAGTGTGTGTGGGGTGTCTGTGTTTTTTTATATGTGTGCAGTGTGAATCTACATGCAATGTGTCTACTTCTAGTTGCCCATCTGGTGCTGCTATGTTGTGCTCCTCAGCCAGCTCTCTAATAGCTCCAATAAGCCTGTGGTTTGCTGTCACACACACACACACACATACGCAAATATGTACACACTGATGCATAGTACACACACATGCTCTTCTTGCTGAAATTCTTCTTCCAAGAGAAAGAGGCCGAAAAATGACCATTTATTTACTTTGAGCTCTGTGGCTGCGGCGGCGTCGAGCCTGCCAGTACCAGAGAATAATGAAACAGACCAAAATAGAGAAGTGGGTAGGAGGGCAGTAGGTAGGCAAAGCAGACAAGAACAAGACAGAAAGAAGTGCAAGTTGACAGAGAGGCAAAAGTTTGCCGGTGGATGTCGAGTAGCAAGCTGTGGTTTGGTTTGGTCCAGTGTACAGTCTGGCTGTGGCTTGTGTGGGTTGGGCTCGAACGAACGAGGGAAACAAACCCAGGCAAGGAAGTAGCTGAATTCACTTGAAAACACACGTTACAACTGCTTAATAAACTTATCTTCCAAATGATTTTTGTTCGCTCAGGTTGTGTAAGCGCCTGACGAGACGAATTAAGGCCCACTGCAAACATGTCAAATATTTCGAGCTGTATTTATGTTTGTCCAGATCTGCTGGAGGGAGCGTTCTGCGCTGCCCGGCCTGCTCCTGGCCTGACTGCTGGGTCTTCATTCAGTGGCAGAGTGGCTTTCCAGCTAGCAGGGCCACAACGGGTCCAGTTCCAACAAACTGAGAACTTATTAACATTTGGGGGAAAATACGCCTTTTCAAATATGCCTTACAAGTCACTGCTAGCCAGAGAAATATTTCTGCACATGTAAACAGGACAAATTGTCAGCTCAACTTTGACGTGATTCCCCTGGTTGCGGTGGATTACGCGCAGATTCAAAGCCGAGTTGTTCCAATTTATCCAACAAAACAGGTCTCTCTTCAACTAGATGTTTATTTGAATCCCCTTGGGAAAAGCAAGGTGTTGCCAGTGTACACAGCCCTAATGTGGTTTGGGGAGTTTACCTTCCAGTGCAGACTACAGGTGCTTGTAGGAGTCTGCTGCCGTGCTCTGAAGATAAGGTGCTGAGACGGGAGGAGAGCATGTGTCCCATGACCCCTGAACGATACTGTCTGAGACGGCACGGAGATACTGAGAGCCAGATTGACTGAGGAACCGACAGATGAACACACACACGCGCGCGCGCACGCACGCACGCACACACAGACCGTCTGTCTACTCTGAAGGCCAAGGTTGCCACAGTTACCTGCTTTCTCTTTCTGTTCCCTCTTCTGCTCTTTTTCATCCCTCTCTCTCCCTCCCTCGTCTTCTGTTAATCTGTTCCAGAGCATTGTGATCACATGGAAAAAAAACATAGCAAGTGCACATATTTCCCCCTTAGCCAAGGCTGAAAAAAACACACGGGGCGGGGAGGGATGTAGGGGAGGGGGTGCATGATGGGGGGAAAAAAAAAGCGAAATAAACTGTTTATTCAAAGGCAGCGCTGAGCCCTTTTGTTGTGGTGGGGACCTGTCTTTTATTAGCAGCCTGAAAAGCCTTCAAAGGCTGGAAAGACAGAGGACATGCCAACAGACGAGTGTATACAAGGCAGAGGCGAGGGGAGGGGGGGGGCGGAGGGGAGGGGAGAGATGGGAGGTGAAAGGGACAAGGCGAAAAGGTTTAGAGAGAGGCAAAACGAATAAGGTCTGGGGACATGAATGGGTAAAAAGGTCCAGGGGTGGTGGTGGTGGTGGTGGAGGAGGTGGTGGAGGAGGTGATGGAGGGTGGAGAATTGGCTGACGGTGCCACTGGCAGTGAGGACACATAGCGAAGGCCCGTGCAGAGGAGAAAGAGGGGCGCTGGGACAAATCCAGATGGACCATAATATGGGGAAACTGTTGAGGCCTGTTCTCATATGCAGCTTTTTTACACTGGCAGCACTTTCACAGAACCTTGTAACGGATTTTGTCTATGTGTGTGTGTGTGTGTGTGTGTGTGTGTGTGTGTGTGTGTGTGTGTGTGTGTGTGTGTGTGTGTTGAGGTAAAGAGGAGGCTAATGTTGCAGATCATATTTTGATGGTTTAAAAAAGTTGTGACAAAGACCATTTGGTGTGTGTGTGTGTGTATGTGTAACTAAATCTGCACACAGTTAAGAGTGTGTGGTGTGTTTGTCTTCATGCTGTGTGTGTGGTAGATAGTTGTGCATGTAAATGTACATAGGTGTGTGGGTGATGGATGTATTTGGGGATAAATTGGGAAAACAAGAGATTTTCTCGTCGCATAACTTCTTATCTCTACTCTCAAGCAAACTGTCTGTCCTGTCTTCTCTTTCTATTCTCTATCTCTATCTCTCTCTCACTCTTTCTGGATCAAGTCTTCAGGGGCACAGGCGTCTTCTCACTTTCCTCCCCTCTCATCCTGTTTTCCATCTCATCTCCTGAGCATTCAATCTGTTTGTCTACTTTGGAAAAGTGCTGTGAAAGTGATGTGACCACTATGATCCAACCTTAAGGCACTTTGTGTGTCAGTGCGTGTGCGTGCGCTCGCACATGGCGATAGCGTGAACAGTACGTGTGTGTATGTGCATAATATAAGCAATTTTTTTTTCGTATTTGTGCACAGTGTGTATGGTTGTGCACGTCTGTGCACAGCGCCTGCTCTTGAAGCTGAATCAAAGTGCTCTGCTTTCAATAAGAGTCACAATCAGCAAAGTGGCAGTAAGCAATGACATCACTGCAGCTGGGTCCCCAGCTGGAGCACAGAAAGGACTTTGGCAAGTGGGTGTGTATGTGAGTGAGTGTGTGTTGTGTAGGGACGTATGTGTGTAACAGAGTCATACACCAGTGTATGCATAGTTTATTTGTAATATGCATATTTCATGCAATTCGTTAACTCTGTGGCAGAGGAAAAAAAACGCAAGCAGGTTCATGCCAATGTAGAGCCTCATACTGTGTGTGTGTGTGTGTGTATGTGTGTGTGTGTGCGCGCACACATATGGTGGCTGAGAACATAAGTGAGATTTCCAACCTCAGTCGTCCCCATCAGTCTCTGTGCACACTCTGTGCCTTGTTTCTATTGGAGCAGACAGTGCTGCGGTGAGAAAAACAACAAGAATTTCATCTGTCATTGATTAAGCCCATTAACGGTGGTGTCTGATGTCTTTTACACTCATTCCACACACGCCGACATGCAGCTGCACCACTACCAAGACTACCATACAGTCATGGACACACCATGGAGTACCATCAAGGTCCACACCATTAGTGTGTGTGTGTTAGTGCATATGTGTTTTTGTTGGGCGTGAATGGATTTTCACACGCTAAGTCATGCAAGCCGGAAAATACTGATCATAAACTTCCAACCAGCATGAGCAACCGGCAACCCCACAGAGAGCCAGAGAGCACGCAAACACACACACACACACACATACACACGACCCCCCACCCCAAACACACAAACACGCACCATACTACTGGGTATACAATCAATTGTCATGCTGTACACACACACACATACACATACACACACTTGCTGTGAACCGCTCTAATATAAACAAACGTTGCTTTTAAACACACAAGCACACACAGCCACTGAACGCACATTGCTACCAAGTATACCCCACAACCAGACACTTCAAACTCACAAAAACAAATGTCTGATGTTGCCACTCTGGTATTTACCACTCCACCACTGTCATTTAATAAGGCAGCGTGTGTCTGTTCTGAATGTGCAAGCGTCGTGATTTCAGATTTCGCCTCACATCATGTGACAGTTATCGCTTAAAAACAGAGCCGAAGTGCTGCCGTTCCACGTTGTCAAAACAATTCGCATCTGAGTTTAACGGCACAATTAAAAGTGGAAGCTGGAAAAGTTGAACACTGATTCTGCCACAGGCCAAACAAATCTGGTTTAACCAGTCATGGTCTAGTTGATATTTTTTTAAGCCTTCATAAAGACAGGGTTTTTAATGCTTGCGGTCTTTATTTTATACCAGGACATATTTTAAATTATCTAATAAATCTTCTCCAATCGTTAATGTTGCAAAAGTTGTCATAAGTTGCTGTGCAGTATTTTGTATGTATTTTGTATTTTCAGTGTTCTACCAAATAATGTATACAGTCATGTGTGTATTTATATGGAGCTGAATGATGTAGATAATCATTTAACCTAATGGTTGTCCACCAGCTGTCGCTACTTGATTCATTCATATTGTAGCTGCAGAAGCTAAAGGGAGTTATGACTCGCATGATATAAAAATAGAGCTTTTAAATTTATGATGGCTGCAGTGCAGTCATCCCACAATGCAACTGTGAGTTTTAAACCAGTCAAACCAGAAAATTATTTTCTGTACCATAAAATATACTGGATGTACATTAGCAGATCCTTTTACAACTGCGCCAGTTTGTCATCCTTTCCGCAATAGAAGAGAATGGGGTGGGGGGTGGGGGGGTCAATAGCATACGGCAGCACAGCAGAACAGCAGAGGAAAGTGAAGCCAACAGCAGAGACCTGGGGGACCAGAGCAGTGATGAGGGACGGGTACCAGAGACACCCAGCAACACACACGGGTGTGCACAGCAACCTACACACACACCAGTGTGAAAGGGCCATAAAAACACACACATCATTACACAGGCCAGGAAAGGGCAAACATGCTCATGAGTAACGAAATGCAAAAGTATCACACACATAACACACCTGTAGTGCACAGGCATATGCATGAACGTTGCACAGACTGAGCACGTCGTTATTCTGAATCCTTTCTTGTCTGCATGTTTCCTCTCATCTTTTGCCCCGCGCGTCTTCCTTTATAAAAACTCCCAGGGATCCGTCACATTCCATATTTCCATCACAGGAGACAGCGCCGCGGCCCTGACGCTCTCCACAAGTCCACAGCTCTGTCCAACACATCAGTCCCACTCCAGAATCCTGTCATGTGCTATAATTTACCTCTCTCCAGAATGCTTAACTTTCCCTCTGTCTGTCACTTCCCATACATCACTGTCATTCAGCTCATCTGTCAGGGGTCTGGGAAAAAGGGCTACGGGTGACTGGAAGAGGGTGTCATCAGACTCCTGTCTAAAAGACACGCACAAACGCACGCACACACACACACACACATGTATTGAACCTAAGTCTAAATACCAAAGGGCAGAGGGGAAAGGCAGGTGGGTTTACATTAAGAGAGAGGCTGATGAGAGAGAGGGATAAAGTGACAGAAGCCAATCGAGAGAGGGTGAGTGGGGGGGGGGGGGGTGAGAGAAAGATGGGGGTGTGAGAGAAAGATGGAGAGGAAAAAGGAGAATAAAACAACAGGCAAAGTGGGAGAGGGAAGGAGAGGCAGAAAGCTTTTTTCACTCCAGTGGGACAAAAGGTTACAGCATGACGGGGGTAGGTGTTAGGTGATGTGTGACAAGCCCAAATTAAAGATGACATAATGGCGGGGGCCCGGATGGGGTCCAAACTGGGGGCTGACTGAGACTGAGGGTGGGGGCCAACCATGGCAACCAAGCTGAGCTGGGCCATGCTGGGCTGGGCAGCAGGGGGCTACCCTGCAGGCTCCTCCATATGGAACGTGTTAGCCTAGCGATTGCTAATGAAATGCAGGCTGACGTCAGGCAGACACCCACCCGTTGTTTGGCCGTTTAATTTGTTATAATATTTGTCTTACAAATGAGGATTTTGCCAGGACAGAGGAGGAGTAAGAGTTTACAGCCGCTGATGAACCAAACGTGGCCAAAGGGCATTACAGCGCGAGCTCAGTGTTAAGGCAGCAAATGGGGCTCAAGCATCAGAAGTAAGGGGAAAGAAAAGCTCGGGAACTTAGCAGAAGTGCTATCACGAGAAGAGCAAAGGCCTCAGCTGTCTAAGTGGGAGGTAGAGTGACCAGGCAAAGGGAGGGGCTGCGGAAAGAGGCTCGGGGCACAGCGGGGGTCAACAGTCTGATCAGGAAGTTTGCCGATTCGGGGAACATTTAAAAACACCAGCGGTTATGTCATGTAAAATGAAGCTGAAATACTGCGCAGTTTATGGGTCGGCGCTCAACTTGAAGTAAATTTATGGCATTGAGCAACATAACTCCTACAAAAGCACAAAAGGTCAGATTTCCCTGAGTTGTATCTCTTCTACTGGAGCATGTGTTCAAATGGCAAGCAGGTGGATTTGATTTACTCATCAGCGGACCATTCAGCAGTGTTCATATGTTAGAAATAAGGGCGTCTGTCCTGTTTCCAGCAGCTCTCTGCTTGCTAATGCAACGGTGACAGTAACAAAAGGTTTCATCAGAACTAAGTGTCATAAGTCAGGTTGTTGTTCTACTTTTCACCTTCACATTATGGTTAGAAAGATTAAACATTAAAATGTTTTGCAGAATCCGGACCAGTTGCATGAATCAGGCAGCCCACAACAACTCAACACATCAAACAGAGCTCCCTGCGAGATGCGAAAGCAACTTAATCACACATAAGCCAAATAAAAGCTGCAAAAGCTCCAATCGGCAAAAAGTACAGTCAAAGGAAGTTTTTCTTAGTCTTTGAGGACGAGTAGAAGTTTCTAAAACACTTCTCCAGGGAAGACACAAGGCCAAGCACCTGGGGTGGGCTAAGAAATACCAGCATTTCAGAGCACATGACTGGAAAAGAGTCCTGTTTACTGCTGATTCCAAGTTTAAGATTTATGGCAGTAACGGGAGGGCGTGTGTGAGGAGACAAGCAGGGATAGAGAGTGATACTGCAGTGTATCAAACAAACTGACAGTGAAACATGGTGGTGGTGGGAATTGACTACACCCTGCCCAAGGAGAAATACCACTCCATTCTTCAGAAGCATGCTGTAACCTCTGGTCTGCATCTCTGTGGAGGAGGATTCATACTGCAGCAGGATAATGACCCACGTACACATCAAAACGTGCACAAAGCACTCGACTGGACTTTCACCACAGTAAAAGACTCGACTTCAACCCCAATGCGCATTTATGGAGGCACTTGAAGACAGAGAGGGCCAAACATCGTGTGACATAATAAGAACTTCTTCAGTAATAATACTAATAATAAAGGCAATAATAATTATTATTATCAGGCCACAGCTGCAGATGTCTTTCTGTTCCGTGCATCCTTATTTCCACTCTTTCAGTGAGGTTATTTTTTTGTTATCTGTCCTTCAAGACCGTTCCCCCAGTTTCCAACATGCAGCGAAACATTCCTAAAACAGGCTCAGCAGAGCAACTTTGAAAATGCTTTTGTTATTCCAAAAAGGAGCTGTGCTGTAATTGACCACCACCTGGGCATCTGGCAGAAGTCGCAGGGAGACGGGGAGAAGGGGATGCAGAGGGAGAGGAAGGAGCTGTGGATGGAAAGACTGAAAGAAATGACAAAACAGGGATGAATAAATGGAGACCGAAGAAAGACAAGAAAGGAGGAGAGATTAATGGAGGTTGGTGGGGGTGGGGGGTGGGGAGCGGGGGTTGAATGATGGAAAGTTTGTGTGCTATGCATACCCCCTCTCTCTTTCTGTCTCTCGCTCTCCCTCTCTGACATGTCAATTCAAAGGTGCTTTATTGGCATGAGTAATGATGGGAGTTGTTGCCAGGGCAATTACATAGCACATTAAAGGGTTTCATAAACATTACAGTTCCTCCTCTGCCCGGTGGCAAGGCTAAAGGGGCAGTGAGAGGGGAAAAAACAGAATGAGAGAAATGGACACGGTGCGCGGGAGCAGAGGCAGCACAAAGGAGAGCAGAGGGGAGGATGTGAGTTTATAGGGCACTTACGGGAGAGGAGGGGGAGACAGAGAGAAGGGAGGAGTGTGGAAGAGATGAACAGAAAAGATGACAGGAGTGAAGGTTACCATGCTCATGGATTCCATCGCTGAGTGGCTGAACATGAAACAGGAAGAAAAAAAAAAAAAAAAAACAACATGCCGGATCAGTGTCCAACACAAACCACAGCTGCAATTCACATCACTATGCAAGGCGAGCACAGGATAACTCTCTCTCTCTCACACACACACACACTACACACACTACACATGCACACTGCAGGCATTCAGCGCACACTTACACTCCTGTGCATACCCTTGTTGACACAATCTCTGCCTATACTTGTAACCATTTACACTATAGCCACAAAATACCACACACTCAACTGTGCACAGTCTGTCACTGAGGGTCGCGACCGTCTCGCAAAACCACACACACACACACACAACCACAAGGACCATAATTAAACAAACATCCACCCAAGTCGCTCAGCATTGCGTATTTATGTACAGCCTCGCTGGTCAAAAGCAATTAAGCTATACATCCTCACAGAGCATCCATGCCAATCACCGTAAGGCGGCAGGGCCAATCCTGTGGCACATGCTGTTTACGTTATATCGTGTTGTTGCATTTACATTTCTATCTACATGTGAAATCAAATATTCAGATTTTCCCTGTTGTTGCTGACATTGTTCCCTGGCGTAAGACTACAAAGCTGGTCAGACTTCTTGAATAGTTGGCCCCTATACACGCGGTTCTGTCAGGAGTGCCTGATCAAACTGATATATGATCCAGGTGCATAAATATCGCTCATTCCAAGTTTGATGTCTTTATGTTTTTTTTACATACCACTTCATCAATGAAGAGCATCCAAACTTCAACAACCATTCTTGCCAGATGGCACAGAGGCGGAGATGAGACAGCGTAACTGCTGGAGTGCATGTGTTGTTGGATTTAAGGTCAGTATTATGCACTCGGTTAATCTGGAACCCACAGATGTTTTGTGTTATTACACATTTTGGAAATCTTTATCCACTACAATGACAATAAACTCCTGAAGCCACTGAATCTGCTCCAAAATGTAACTCATACCATGCACACTGCTCAGAAGGCAGGTGTAGCCTGAAGAACACAACTACCTGCACACAATCCCCTCTGCACACCAGGCTCTGACCTGACAGTGACAGGCTCGATTGCGTGTATAATTACCCAGACACAAGCATCAAAACCTCCAACTTAAAAGTGCCAAAGTAAAGTTATTCCAGTGCTTCAGCTGGGCTATGTATAGAGACAACAGCTGCAATGGATTCCGTAAGCGTTCATATTCACTGGCTTAGTCTTGCTAAGCGGGAGAAGGGAGCAGGCTGTGCACCACCAACATCGCCGCTAATAAAAACAATATTTTGCCGCTCTCTTCATCTCACTTTTCACTCCGGCTCTCTTTTGCACAAATGGCTCCTCCACTAATTAATTCCTGCTCTTACTTCGCTGCAGCTGTCGATTCTCTCATCTTGCAGACGCAGACAAGTGGCAAACAGGTTCTCGTTTCAAAGCCCTGCACACTGTACACATTCCTCGACTTTGCATGGGCCCCCCTGTCATCAAAGGGTCTTTATTAAGTGTCTCATACATTTACACATTGGGGAACAGTTTAAACTTGGCCGGTGATTAACAGAGTGGGGATATCTATCCCAGAAACCAGTGTTAGGCTGACATCTCAACATCTGAAGTGAAGTTTAAAGTCCGTGTCTGCAGGTATTAATCAAAGCCACAAGCCCCTCTCTCCCCCTCTGGAGCCTCCACGGTCCCCCCTCTCATCCAAACATATACAGCCCATACCTTATAGACACAGTTAATTGAACACAATCCGCTGCACTTGACACATCTGAAAACCCCAAATCTGCACAGTGTGTCACCGGGATGATGGATTGCATTTATACTGTTCGGAGTATTCAGTTGCCTAACACTTAAGAGTGCGCGGCACTGGGACGATATTGCCTGTCTGCCAACATGTCTTTGACAATCAAACCAAAGTATATTTAAACTTGACTCTTCACCCACACCTCTGTACACACACACACACACACACACACACATATGACTCGAGTAATGAGGCAACTACTGGCCCACGGCTCAGAAAGCTCCAAGCTCTGCATTAGGTTCCACTCCAGTCACCCATAACATAGAGTCCAGCACACCATGCCTCTCCTCCAGTTTGACCTTGGGGTCAGGCCAGAATGCCCTCATATAATGAGAGTGCTGTTTGGGGATTTGTTGGACTATGATAGAGAAAGGGCAAGCACACGCAATGCACCCTGGGTCTTTGTCTGGGTGCTGACGGTATTGACGAGCGCTGATCGATGTTAATTGCTAGACAGAATGGCCATATTGACCAGGCTCCCTGGATGAGGAAGCCTCCAGGCCCAGTCAAAGAGAGGCAGAGATGCAGAGTGAAAGCTGCCGGGCCTAGACCTACAGCAGCTTTAAGGCCCCAACACACACACACACACACACACACACACATTCACAAACACACGCGCCACTCATTCACTTTAATGACTCTGGAGAGGAACACAAAGGCAAAACGTCTATCAATGCCAAGTCTATTCAACACAACAGAGGTTTATGCAAAAGTATGTCCCACTGGGTTGTGCACATGTGAGTGCATGCGTGTGTGTGTGTTTTTTATGAATTATGGCTACAGCAACGTTGCTCCTTATCAGAGTAAGATAGTTTCTTAGCGTGTAAAAAGGAGAAGAAGATAAATGTTATGGCAATGTGAAGTTTGTATGCGTGTGCGTACGTGTGTGTGTGTGTGTGTGTGTTAGCTAAGGATCAATAGGCAGGAGCTGCAGAGGCAAAGACACGGGCGATCAATATGCTGGCTGCAAACAGGGAGGGACAGAGTGAGCAGATAAAAAAACGGGGAGATTAAAGAGAGCGATAGGGAGGACAGAGAATGCATGAGAGAGACAGATGGAGAGAGAGAGAGATGGTGTGTTTTTGCTTGTTTATCTTAACTTGGGAGTTTATTGTGAGGAACTTTTTTTTTCTCCCAAATGCCAGATAAGATTTTGTTCAATCTAATCACATTTTTCTGCAGGCACAAACACCTGCCGATCTTTTTTTTTTTTGTCTTTTTTCAATCACCATCAGCAAGCAGTCAGTGTTTCCCATAACTTACTGCACATGGCTTAATGGCTTATAGTGACTCGACCTGTAGTCTTTCATTTGATCTATGTTTTCTTTTAGTTCTTTCACCTTAATCAAACTTCTGCTGAGCCAGAAACACTAACTCATGTTTATCTAAAGAATCTCTGTGCAACATGAATTAGGGTGAAAGAACCTTTCAGGAAAATTCTACTTATATCTTTAAATCTGATACTGTGAAAGTCCAGTATGTAAATGGAGCTGGGTTCTTTTGTCTGACAGTTCATACTCTGTTTTTTTTCTCCCAAATGCCAGATAAGATTTTGTTCAATCTAATCACATTTTTCTGCAGGCACAAACACCTGCCGATCTTTTTTTTTTTTTGTCTTTTTTCAGTCACCATCAGCAAGCAGTCAGTGTTTCCCATAACTTACTGCACATGGCTTATAGTGACTCGACCTGTAGTCTTTCATTTGATCTATGTTTTCTTTTAGTTCTTTCACCTTAATCAAACTTCTGCTGAGCCAGAAACACTAACTCTTGTTTATCTAAAGAATCTCTGTGCAACATGAATTAGGGTGAAAGACCCTTTCAGGAAAATTCTACCTATATCTTTAAATCTGATACTGTGAAAGTCCAGTATGTAAATGGAGCTGGGCTCTTTTGTCTGACAGTTCATACTCTAACACCCCCCCACAAACCCGTCCATCTGGGCTGAGGAGGACCAGGCAGGCCCATACCTTTTCACCACAATGTGGTTCAAACGCCGCTCCACAACATTTACTCTGGTGTCCCGAGCAGCGGTGCAGTGAGCGGCGGAGAGGCACCAGACACAGGTGCAACGCGGGAGAGAGCCAGTAGTAGGAAAGCAGGCCAGAGGCTTTTCTATGGAGCATGACTGGAAAGGCATTCAACCACAGTGCCCCAATACCCATAAAGCCCAGCGAGACTCTGTCCAGTCGCAGTGACTGAGTCTTTCAGGGAGTGAGAGTGCGCGCGCGCGCACGTGTGTGTGTGCGTGTGGCTGATTTGAAAGTACAATGTTGAAAAGAATGAGTCCACACTCGGAGCCAAGATAACTGTCCCTGATGCGCGAGGCCAACCCCCACCCACATCTATTACACACACGCACGCGCGCACAAACTTACTCTCATTCCTTTTATTCTTTTTCCTCTCCGCGCATGTGTGTGTGTGTGTGTGTGTGTGTGTGTGAGTGAATGAAAGGTATGGCAGGAGCGTTGTGTTGGCTTGGCTGACCGTCTGCGGTTGCGCGGCGGTGAGAGGCAGTTTTTGGGAGCGCAGAGCGGGCGTTGCTGCCGAAGTCCCTGAGAAATGTTCGTTTTGGATCCGTGTGCGTGCTCACATACCGCCCTCCCGACTGTCTCCCTGCATTCTCCCTTCCATTTCCCCTCTCAGGCTCGAACTCGAAAGTTATGAAACGGGGAGTCAAAATACTTTGACTTGAAAGCGCGGCGGCTCTGGAGGGTGTGCGAGACAGCGCGCTCCCCTACGCCCTGCAGCGGCCCGCGCCCGGGGCCCCGAACCCGGGGCCACTGAGGCGGCAGTGCTGGGCTTATCTTCAGGGGAGATAATGGAGGGCAGGACTTCAGGCAGATGTTCACTTGACCAAGGCAGGTGTCTTAGGTTTGTTATGGGTGTTTGTTTTTTTCAGGAGACGCAGCAGGTCCTGGCCACTTTGAGGAGGCTGATTGTGTCGCTGTGAAATGCGGTTTGAAATGGGTTTGTTTGGGGAAACACGCGAATTCTTCCCGATAACATGACATCATTCCAATGGCCTCTGATGAGCTCTACTGGTTTCCAGCGTGTCCATATGTAAATATTAGACCAGAACAACAACGCAGATAATCGTTGTCCAGAGGGAAAATCGCCTGATTCTGGAAAATTATAGAAAGTATATTGGTTTGCATCGTAAACAAGTGAAATTATCTCACCTCATTAGCCTACCAGATGTTTCTTCACATAAAACACAACACTGGTTCGAATGGATTTTTTTTTTTTTTTTGCAGTGCAAGTTTGGTCGACATCGCATAGCGACTGACTAATCCCATTTTGATCCAATAAGTGCGCGTGTGCGCGTGTGTGAGGGAGGGAGAGAGAGAGAGAGAGAGGCAGAGAGAGGGGTGGGAGGGAGTGAGGGGAGGGGAGGGGAGTGGAGGGAGGATTGATCCGCGTCTGTTAAAATCTTGTTCTCGTTTTTCTTGGAGTGAGGTCTGTGCCTGCCGACGCGCCTCTCCTGCGCAGCCCCCCTCGTGAAGAGCGTTTAATGGAAGGAAACAGTGGAATTTTTTGAAAGGGAGAAGGATCCGCACAACACGAGTGGAGTGGATAACAGCGCGCGGCCGGCTGCGTCTTGTGTTTTCCCCCTCCGCTGTGTGGATGGGAGCAGAGAGGCAGATGTGTAAGGTGAAGAGGAAGGGTGCAGGTTCTGGTCTGGGGGTCGCTCTGTCACTGTGATTTGGGGTAAACACGTCTCCGCGTGAACTTTTTATTGCTTCGGAAACTGGCGACTCTTCTCCCCTTTAGCGCAGCGGACTTCGTCTTTTCTCGGAGCGAGGAGACTTTCGTGCCCCCCTCCTCCTCCCCTCAGAGAAACTTTCTACGTTTAAAAAAATAAATAAAAAGATCGGATTGCATTTCCCCCCTTCAAACATTTTGGAGGTGATGTCATCGTGCTGTGTTTTGGCTGGTGTTGTGTCGAGAGGGCGCAGGGAGGACCAGTGCAGCCAGGCGGTTACCAGCGGCTGAGGCGAGAGGGGAAGTCCGGAAAATCAGGTGCAAAGTGCGGCTGTCATTTCCTCGCGGTGTCGCGGGTGGCTGAGTCCGCCACCCAGTCACAGCTGTTCCCATCCTCTCCAGCCACCCCTCCCTCCCTCCCTCGTCTTTCTTTCCACTTTATTATCCCCTCCCATTCTCATTCAGCACTCTCCATATACCCTCCTGAGCTGGACCGTTCCGGGACCTTATCGCCCTCTCTGCCGGACAGTGTTGGCCGGTGTCACCTCAGCCACAGACCCATCGAGCCAGCGTTGTGGAGCAGACATGACAGAGGGCGTCTGGCGTTACCCTGCGCCCGCAGAGCCCCCGTCTCCATCTCACCGCCTGCTCCATCAGCCAGTCCAGGTAGCCCCCACCCCACAGCTGCTGACCCTGCTCTGCTGGGACTGAACCCGTCTGTCTGCTCGACGTTTCCGGCATCCTCTCACAGACGACAGACAGAGTGCGCTTTGGAGATCAGAATTTTGCCTTTGCTCTGAAACGTTACGCATTGGATTACGCAGGAGATTACGCACGCAGCGCAGCTGTCCGCGGGGCCTCGCGTCACCCTGAGGGTCAACCACGTCGATCAGAGTTGGGTTATCTGTGAGACGAGAGCGCGCTTTCACCTGTTCCCCTCCTTGTCGGGAACGCGCAGCGTTTGAAGCCCTAACCTTCCCCTTTGCTCCCCCGCCCGCCTGTCTCCACCGGCCGGGACAGCTGTTAGAGGTTGGCCGGCGGTCACAGTGGCACACTCAGCCCGGCCTCGCACCCCAGCCTTCCCGCACGCGCACATTTACCCACGTCGGGGAAACCTGGGCACTCCGCCGCCGATGCCAACTGGAGTGTGTGACTTTTTGACTCTGCCCAACATCCAGCGGATTCCAGACACGCAGGGAAACTCTCCGGACTGTCGGACTGGCCCGTACCGAGCGAGGAGACTGTCTCTGGGCCAAGTTCCATAGTGGAGGGGGGAAGAAATGTGGCCCCTTCTTTCCACGCTGACCGTCTTGTAAGTCACTTTTACTACTTCTTCATGTGATAATCTTCTGTGCGCGCGCACTCGGGTCCCTCCTCTTTCCTCACTTGTATAAACTAGTTTCAAGAAAGGCCCAGCATAGGTGATGATTATGGAGGGGAAGGTTGCAGTGTCTAACGATTACATCACTCCTCATCAGTCCCCATAGAAAACATACCACGGAAGGCCTGTTTTGATTGGCTGACAGTTCAAGGTCACCGGGTCAGAGTCAGGGCAATGTTACTCATAAAGCTGCCATAAACATCTCCATCACCATCTGCGCTTGCTTCAGGGATGATCAAGATGGTCCCAGACAAGGCAATTTTCTGGTTGCCAAGAAAATGTTTTATCCCCCCACCCCCACCCACTCCTCATTCCCCATTTCAGAAGTTGAGTCAAATAACATAGACTTTATCTGGTGGGATCGGAAAATGATAAAGTGCCAGAAGCAAATCTAAGGGAGGAGGATACAGCCTCGGGGGTTTGGAGTTTGCCCGTTCGAGGTGTGTCTTCTTAAAAGCCCAGGGATTTATTTTTCTTTCTTTGTGTCGGCTGTACTTCTCCCAGATGGCAGTCATCTCCAGATACTTCTCATTCCTCACACAACCTGGACAGGGTGTGTGCCACTGCTGCTGCTGCTGCTGCTGCTGCTGCCACTGCTCCTGGTGGTGGTGGTGGTGGTGGTGGTGTCTGCCTGGCTTTCATCCTTCATCTCTGGCTCCCTCACACTTACTCCACTTGCTCACTTAACTACCTACATCTGTCTTCCTGTCTTACCTTTTCTACAGATACTTGCTCAGATTTAAAAAAAAAATAGTCAACCTATAGATTAATAACTGATTAATGATGGCGCCCCTGGCAGTATAAGAAATAAGCAGTCTCACTTGTTTCGTCTTGGTTTTCGTTTTAACCGAGCCAGTCGTCTTTCCCTCACGCCTATCAGTTTTACCGCAGACACGTTACCTCATCCGCTCGCCGTCTACCCAGCTCGATCATATGTTTGTAGCCAGTGAAAAAAAATCACCCAAGGGCCTTTTGCCGCAACAACCTGTTTCTGCTCGTTTCATAAAAACCACAGCTCCATGTCGAGGTCTTCCTCATTGCTAACCCTTGCCTCAAGATCGGCCCTATTACTGCTGATCCTCCTCACACACCCACTCGCCGAACCACTATTCTGCACCAAGGCCCACTGCTGAACATCTGAAACCCTCGCACTGTGCCGAAGCCCACTGCTTCAGCGTCGGCCTACCGCGCTAACCACTGCTACACACAGCTGAAACCGCTGCTCTGTGCTGAGTCCCACCAGGCCGACCACTCTCACTCCACGCTGGTGCCCAGTCCTCAGTGCTGAGGCCTGCTCGCCTAACCGCAGCCTCCATATGGTCGATCTGCTGGGACGCAGGTTTATGATGTCAGACCTTTGCTTGTTTTGGCAGCTGTCCAAGGCGCACCGGGCTTTCCCTCTCTCCATACCGCCTTCTGCCTTTACTCTCCCCAACTTTTGCTTTGCGATCTTCAGTTCTCCCGTTTTCTCATCCCTCCCCCACCCCAGGCTGATCCCGTCTCCCTCTTTCCTCGCTCTCTCCTTCTCCGTCTCTCCGTGGCTGGCATAATATGGAGTGTCTGTGGTTTTTGTGGGAGCGGGGGAATCCAGTGCTGAGGCACTTTTCCTGCAGTGTCCTCGGCGGCAGTGCAGCCGTGGTGTTTTAACAGCTGAGAGTCCTCACAATGCACAGGCGCTCAGGTTTTTTCGGCTGCGCAGGCAAAATGTGAGGGCCAACACTTTGCTGCAATGCCCAGGATGTCTGCGTCTATTAGGGGGAGTCAGGGGCCAACGCGCTGGTTATGGGAAAGAAATGTTGAGAAAGAGAAAGTGGGGGTGGGGGGGTAAGAGTATATGGTTTTTGTGTGTGTGTGTGTGTGTGTGAGTCAAGAGGCAGTGACATGTGTTATGATGTGCATGAGTTAAACCCCCTTCCTCTTCTTTTTCATTATTTATCTTTTTGTCTGCTTCTCAGGCCAGACCACACTGCGGTTACACTACTGTCTTTCCCTTGGCACTTTTTCTTCTCCTCCATTCGAGATGTAACATTAATCTTTTTACCTTCTCTCATCCAGCTCAGATCTGTTCATCCGCCCATTCTTTCTGATTTCATCTCCCACCTCTTGTATCCCCTGGCCTCATCCCCTCCTCTATTTATTCTTACGTCCCCTGCCTCTGTCCTGCTTTCTCCCTTTGTGTACCTCTCAGTCTACCTCTCTCGCTATCTCCCTCTCTCAGCAGCGCGTACGTCTTTGCTTTGGCCCAGCTGTCAGCTGCCAGCTCCTCCTGTACACACACAGACACACACACATTCTCAGCACACATGTGCACATCTGTGTGTATGCCCATGACACTGCGGAGGAGTCACCCTGCTAACTCCAAACATAAAGGAAGATGGGAGGCGGGGGGAAGATAGGAGAAAGGTAAAGTGGACAGAGAGGGAGAGATAAAGTAGAGGAGAGTAGGAGGACAACGACTCAGAGAAAGAGACTGGAAGAGAGCGAGGTGAGAGAGAGCGAGAGAGAGAGAGAAGAGGCACGCAGAGAGATAGCAAAGGACGAGGTGGGGAAAGAGAGAATTTGAAGAATTGCTTTTCAGCCCACACACTTGGTTCTGACCTTCATCATGTCGTCAGTCACTAATTTAGAGCAGTTCAAGAACTGCCAGAGTAGATTTTACACAACACAATCCCTCCCTTGCTAAAGTTGTAAATAATGTTTTGTATATCCAAGATCATGGTATAAACTGCCATTTAGAAATGTGGAAGCAAAAAAGAATTTTATCGTTACTGTGCCCACGTGTTCAGAGTTCGTAATGAAAACGCAAAGCTAAAAATATGCACTACACATTGATTCTGCCTACGACATCAACATGATGACGCCCCACTGATTGAGTCCTCCATTAATTAATCTGTCAGTGCATTCTGGTCGTGCACATTCTCACTTACTCATAGCATCTCTAAATGTAACCACAGTCTAATGTGTTCCAAAGCCACATCACAGCCGACCGTACACCTGTAGTCCAGCCCAGCTGTCTACATACAGAGAGCAGCCAAATAAGCCAGCCGTTTCCCTCAGATGTCCAAACCAAAACATGTTCTAGATGTCTCGGCATGTTTGCCATTTCGCCACAGTCCAATCAGGTCATTTGGAGGCCAGATTTTGGCGAGTCAAAAGTCACAAACCGGTCAAAAAGTGGGTCTGGACATGAGGCTGGTAGCATTACTATAAACAGTACAGTGGGTGTTGTCCGTCTGCTGATCCCTGGACATCTGCCTTTCTGTATGTCAAGTTGCTGTGCCAGCTGCACACCCAGCAGTGTGCGTAATCACCCAATAAGGAAAGGAGATGTTGAACGGGGAGAACGGCAGAGAAGAAAGAGATGGAAATGATGGTGTCAAACCTAACTCTTCCAACATTCGATTTTGCTTACATATTTCTAAGCCCATCTGTTTCTAATTTTTCCAGATGTATCCAGATGTTGCTGGTGATGTGCAATCCATTACAGCACACACACACACACACACACACACACACACACACGCCTCCCCAGGCTTTGGCAAAGGGGCAGCGAAGCAGAAAAGAAAAGAATTAGAAGAAGAGTTAGATGGAGAAGCCCAGCAGGTAGAGTGTCGGACCGAGTGTTAGAAACTCATCTCCTTCATCGATCTCACCATTGATTTCTCATCCTCCCTGTTGTCTCCTCTGGATTTAAAACAGCAGGCTTCCTCTCCCTCCCCATCCTCTATCATCCTCTATCCTCTAACACTCCCTCTGTCCATCCCCCTCCACCTTCTCCATCTGTAATGATGTCTGACCCGTTCTTAAACCACACACAGAATCAATGGGCAGCAGGCAGCCAAGCCGTACAGCTCGAGTTCATATTTCTGTGTGTGCCCCAGCGGTGGCTCAAGTAGCACATCTGTCCATTCACAAACATTTCTGATTTCTTCTCATACCACTGTAAGCCAGAGATAGAATCACACACGTCAGGGCAAGTCTGAGTTTTTGATCAATACTACTCGCGGAGATGGGAAAATCACGCACAAAGCAGACCAGCTATGGCAAAGAGGTATTACACAGGGAAACGAAGAGCAGCCAGAGAAGCAATGAAGGAAAAAAAAGCCGTTGCATGAAGGTGCAAGCACGAAGCCAAGGAACAGAAGGGAGACGAGAGGAGAGTTGGGGGAAGAGAGAGGAAGAGGGCAAGAGGGAGGGAGGTATTGATTTCTCTTGACCCCTTTGTTGACTAAGGTCATGTAGGAACCATTTTCGGGATTTATTTTTAAACAGGCACAAGCTCTGCCTGAAGATGAGTAGTTAGTAAAGCGTTATTGCCTGGAAGGAGAAACATGCAAGCGCCTGCACACACAAAGACACAGAGGTGTACGCGCGCACACACACACACACACCTTAAAACAACAGCACCCAGGCGCTCAGTCTGCTTGTTCTCCTGCTTCCCCTGGCCCACCACGCTCCGTCTACTCCTGCCTGTTATCTTTTTTACGAGGCCCATTTGCGGTCAGCGACCTCACATCCATGTGTGTGACCAGGCTTATCTGACAACCATCTGTCCAGCCAGAGACATTTACATCTGCGTGTGATTTATCAATGCATTTCATGGCAACTACAAATCCTGAAAACTGTGATTTACTGCCGACGCCAAACAGCATAAAGCCAAGTGTGATTTCATCTGGACTGCTAATGTGTGCAATTAGTACCGCACTAATCAGACATTAGTGTTGTGTTTGTGTTGGTAATGTATAACATGCTCAGCTTGAATGTTGAACCTAAACAAATGATCTCTGTTGTTTTCCTTCTGTTGTATTTGGCTCTAATGTCTGTCTGTCTCTCCGTCTGTCCCTTTACAAGCCCAGCTCGTAGTGGAGGCCGATACCTTTGGTAGTCAGGTGAGAATCCGGGGCAAAGAGACCAACTTCTATCTGTGCATGAACCGTCGTGGCAAGCTGGTAGGAAAGGTGAGACCTCTTGTTTGTCAAAAATACATCGAGAAAACGAAACAAATTGTAATATAGTCGTTTCCTGACCAAACTGTGTGTGTGTGTGTGTGTGTGTGGTTTCTCTGCTCTCTCAGAAGGCCAGTAATCGGAGCGCCGACTGTGTCTTTGTGGAAAAGGTTTTGGAAAACCACTACACAGCTCTGATGTCAGCACGCTACACGGGCTGGTATGTGGGCTTCACTAAACGAGGGCGTCCTCGCCGCGGCCCCCACACACTCCCCAACCAGCAGGACGTGCACTTCATGAAGCGCTTCCCTCCTGGGGAGCAGCCTGACCTCACCACCCCCTTCCGCTTCACCACCGTCAGTAAGCGGAGCAAGAGGGTGCGCGCTACTGGGCCTCGCTAGTACTGGCGAACACCAGCACCCACTGACTTGTCATCCAAAGCCTTGACCTGAGTCTGCAAATGGCTAACCTAGTCATCTCTTCTATCACACATGACTGAAAACCTCCCTTTGTTGGGACAAACATTGACCAGAAACTTGATGAATCATTCATGGGGTTTATCTTTACACCTACTAATTTGCCACTACAGCCCCATAGTTAGTGATCATTCCTCTCAGTCTTAGTTCCCTGACTGGAGCAACTGGACCATTACAAGTCCACGGCCAGATTCTGTTCATTGGCCAAGAAATACGGACAGGAAATCTGAAGGGTGGCCCAGGCTCTACAGAGGCCTTTATTCCCTCACCACAAAATCCACAAGGCCTTCGAATCTTCTGTTCTGGACCAGCTGGACACTGTAAAGTACGGGATTAAAACTGGACCATGCAGAGAGAACAAGGGTAGGAGAGACGGACTGAACAACAGAGTGGGTGCTAAGCCCATGGATAAAGGGAAAGCAGGGAGGAGAAGCCAGTAAGACGGGATATTTGACAAAGGGATAGAGTGATCTGCTTGGATCATGTGGACCAATAATGGACTATTGACATGTGACGCACTTATCTGTCTCACTGCTAAACTAGTGGGAACCTGTGAGACTGTTGGGCGAATGGGAGGACGCGTTTGTTTGAGTGACTTACTGAATAAATCCGTGCTTGTAAGAGGAAGACGAGGAAATGTATGTAAATGTGCGAGTGTGTGTGTGTGTTTGTGTGTGAGTGAGTGCACCAACAACCATGAGTGAAGCTGGATCACAAGGGACTCTGGAAAGGGACCACGCAGTCCCTGCACGAACCCGTGACAACTCACCGCAGGGACTAAAGCTTTAGGAACTGGAATGTATAAAAACCAAACTGCACCAGATACAGTCCGACAAAAACAGCGAAACCAAACCAACAATCGACCAAAGACAACTGGAGACACTTCTTCATGACTCCTCCCCACGTTCCCCCCACCATTCCCAGGACATAACCACCCTCCGCTTATAGGTGCAGAGGGTGACGAGCAAAGGGACGAGCACGGCGGGGAGGGTGCCTTCTCAATTAGCATGATTGCTATAGAAACGACCCAGGGGATGATGCTCCCGTGCGATACCATGGATACAGAGTGCTGCTACCAGGACATTCAGTGGAACAAACCAAAGTCTCACGCATACACACAGGAGATAAAATATTAAAGGGAACAATTTATTGAAAGTTATATATATTATATATATAAAAGAAGACAGAAACCCTAAATAAGCAACCTTACTATGATGGTTACTATAATTATTATGATAAAATTATTTCATTTATTTATTTCAGCTCTGTGTGCAGCAGTCTTTCTCGACTCAGTAAACCTTACAGAAACAATCCTTGTGTCTCCAATCCTCTTTACACACACACACACATGCACGTTAAATATATACATAAATATATTTACTCAATGAACTTGCTTCCTCTTAGGATATATGAGAGTTAAGTTAGTCTGAAGATATGAAATGCTGCATTTGCCACAACAATTCAAACTACACCCTAGGAAAAAACTCTCCGAATAGCAGATCTGTAATAGAGACAAGGTGCAAGCGCTGAAAAGCCACAGAAGAATGAAGTCTCGAGTTTTCGTAGTTCTCGTCGGTTTGGCGTGAGGTCGTGATGAAGGCTTGAACCTCAGATATTAAATTACATGACAAATACAAAGTCTAAGGTGGACCAGATTCACTCAGGAAAAACTGCCGAGCCCCAACTGTTGTGCAAAGATCAACAGTCAGCTCCACGTTGTAAAGTTTAGCCAAGAACATGCAGCTTGAAGGGTCAGACAGAACAGTGGAAGGGAAACATGCAGTAGTTAGATAGAGTTTCATAGCTGTTTCTCGTCTCATCTGTCCTGCTCTACACCCCCCCACCCACGCCACACACACACACACACCTCATCCCTCCCCTTCCTTCCCTATCCTAGCGGGAGGTCACTGAAGAGATGTCGCTGCCAAATGACCCAATCATGCCGGCAGACAAAAACAGCTGACTCAGGGGGAAAAAAGGTTGTACCAGAGGATTCCCATTGCAGGGCAGCAGGAATCTGTGCAGGGGGTGGGGTGGGGGTGGTATAAAGAGGACGGTGGGGTGGAGGGGAGTTTGGAGGTGGGGTAAAGAAGACAGAGTAGGGGGTGGTGGCAGTGATGGGGTGAGTTCTTCAATTCTGGAACGTTGCTTCAGTTCCACCAGGGAATGATGGAAATATTCTGCGTAGCCAAACCCAGAGTGGAAGGTGTATGGTAATCATGTCGGGGAAGGAATGCCAAATATGTGCGTGAGAACGGAGCTGTGACCTGAGAGCTGCAGGAATTATGGGCCAAAATCCCACAGACCCAGAGGAAGCACACACACCCATATCCAACACATACACACATCATATACTAATGGTGCTCCACCAACCACAAATCCATCCCACATAACTTATTCCCAGAATTTGAAACATTCTACTATACAGAACTTAACCCAGAAATGTTGAAAACCAACCCCCTTCACCAGGCCAACTCCCCCTCCCTCTCCTGGTAGAGAATGCACATAATACAATGACCAGGCAGCTGTATTACAGAGCTCAGATATACCCACCACAGCTTTATGAATGCACCACCTTAAAAACACCATACATTTCTGCTCAACAATTCTGGCATTTGTAAGACTGCATGTGATCCACTGCCACAGGTTACTTCCACTCCAAACCACCAAGAGCCTGAGTCTCATAAACAGATAACACTGCAGAAGATAGCTGGGTTTATACTCCCACCTGGTGGTCATCCTTTAGACATTTACCATGGCACAGTCTGAACATCTGATCCATTTGCTGTGAAATGACTTTGACTGTCACAGAAGAAAGCGGCATAATCACAACAGTCGCTGTCTTATTATTGGCTGGTAAAGAAACGACGACTACCAAACATTGTGAAGTGAGAAGCAATTTACCATATTAGTCCAAAATGTTCAAATTATTGAAGGCCAGTTTGTACCAATCATCAACGGTTCCATTTTACACACATTACACTCATTCTATCATTTATGGCAACATGCAAATTTTTTTTCTCATAGAAAGGTGTGACAAAAACAATTCATTCATATTTTTAAAATGAAGTATATCAATCAATGAAGTATTTATCTTTTCATCCCTCTGAAGCATCTGGCTTCATGCCATTAACACCTGAAGAATTCTAGATGCAAAACATCTTGGCTGAAATCCAAAGAGCAGTCACGACACAACATGTACATGATTCACAGTAGCATGTGAACAACCACAATTCCTCATCTTCCATCTGCTCAAAACTGGATACCAGTCAGTGTTAATATTCTCGTGACCAAGGACGTTTCACCACTGAAAAACATCCTTTTTTTCAAGGTACAGCTTTCACAATCACATCTTCCTCCTCTCACCAGATGATGTTTGAGCTAAATTGACAGTTTGGTGCTAATATAAAACAATCAAAAACACATTCTGTTCTATACCAATCAATGCACTTGATCCTGAGTTTTGTTGCCATTGCCCAAAAAACCTTTAGTTTGTTACCTGCTGTTTGAAGTAAGCATATGATGTACGCATATACATATATATAAATATCAGATAGAGGCAGCATAAGACAAATCCATCCAAACTTAAACACACAGACGCAAACAGACGAACAATAAGACACTCATCCACAGTTGGCTCAACACTCCACCACTGTCAAGTACTTTATTCACAATAAGGTCATTTTCTTCTTTAAAAAAATCATTTTTAATATACAACACAATTTTTGACAAGACAACTCTGTTTACAGCTAAATTTGAGCTCTTGAGTTCCAGCTTCTCTCATAACCAAAGCAAGCACGTAGATGATCAGGGAGAGAAAGAGGGCGTGAAAAGGACAGATGAACATGGGTAGAAGTTAGAAGAAAGAATGAGGAAAACACGATGAGGGTGAGAGAGTGAGAGAGAGAGAGAGAAAGAGAGAGAGAAGGGTACTACGCTTAGTATGATGTTGATACTAAGAACCAAAATACGCAAATAAAATTAGAAAATAACATTAATAAAAAAGAGTAAGAAAGTAAGTTAGAGAAATAAAAGCAGAGGTGTACCGAGATGCTGTATCCAAGGCAACCTCACATGCATGTCTGACACTTCTGCTCTGTTCTGCCATTTCAAAAGTCCACATACACAAACACTCAAACTTGAGTGTGTATGCCCCCGTATTCCAAGCAAGTGTGCATCTCTGGGGGTTAGAGGGGAGGGAGCGAAGGAAGGTGGTGTGAGGGGTGAAGAGAAACAGGGAGGAGTGGGAGAGAGTGAGAGGGATCAGGGAAAACCTCCCTAATATATTTCTCCCTCATTCACTCGCTCTATCTCCCATCCTTTCACCCCTTTTCTAGAGCTGAGTAAAGAGTCTCTGTCTCCTGCATCACAGCTCCAGTCATCCTCTGTCCAACTGCACCACTGTGAATGTTTGTGTAATATATACGTATATATATAAATATATATCTATAAGCGATTCCATATCTGTGGGAACCTGTTTTGGCAGGGGTTTAAAACTGAGGAGCAGAAGCTGCTTTTAAGTTTCTATCAAAGGGACAAAAGGGAGCTTGTGGCTTATAGAAGACCTATGTTAATACTGTCATTAGTTTACTTTACAAAACATAAATTAATCATAAATGGTGAACTTCTCGGGAGAGTTTCATTGGTTCTGTAGTAGGGTATCCTCATCAGTGTTGACCTCTGTGTTTATGTGCGTGTCTGTGGGTACATGTCACGGTACTGGCAGGCAATGGGCACAAGCTTAAGAGTCTGTCAGAACAGGCGGGGAGGTGGGGGGCCAGAGTGGGTGGTGGACAGAGAAATGACAAGGAGGAAAGAGATCGGCTCCTTTCCATGATGGATGCACCCAGCAGCTAATCAGCCACGGGCTTCTCCAAGGAAGGGTGCGGTGTATGGCACCACCTAAAAAACACACAAGAAGAAAAGTGTCTCCAGGCACAGACTGGTACATACTGATATATTCAGTCAATACAACTATTGACTTGAATATTATTTCTTGACCTATCCACAACGTCATCTGTAATGCAGGATGACCCATTGTACAATAAGATCTTACCAGCTGAGTGTGATAAGAACTGTGGTGTGTGTGCATACGCAAGTATGTGTGTCTTTGTACCTGCTATCTAGAAATGTAAGTGTAGGTGCGGGAGGGGGACCGTCCCTCTGACTGCCCGTTGGTTGAGACATTCAGGAAGTCCCAGATCAGAATGGTGTCGTCATGAGAGCTGCTGATGATCTGAAACTCATCAAACTGGAGACGGAAAACGCGCCCAGAGTGTTCCTGAAAATATATAACACATTTTGTTTAACTTTGTTAAAATATGATATCCACGCAAAAAGAACATAAGAATAAAAAAAGTTGTGTGATGTCAGTACTGCTCATTGATTCATGAAAATGCATTTGTGGCTTTTGGTTAACTCTCAAATTCTGTTCTGTTTAGCAGCTGATTCTCAATATTCCGTTCCACAAGAAGCGTACCACAAACACAGTAAACTCTAAAACGTCCCCTACAGTTTCACTCCAAAGTTTTTAGGATTTTTATGTAATATTGTGGAGAATTACTTAAAACGAACTGTCATCTCCATCGCAATCCTCAAATTTATCAAGACGACACACAGGTGAAATCAATTGTCAGTAATAGCTTCTCTCTTATTGAAAATTTCTTAACAAATGGTTTATGCCATTGCATTAGCCCCAGTTAGCCATGTGGCAACACGTAAATAAGTGATACTCACCACTAGAGTGCGCAGACATAATGTGCTGGCAGGAGCTCGAGGGTCAAGGGCTGCCTGCAGGTCCCACACCTTGATCTTACTGCAGTGAAACATGAGACAACAGAAATGTCAGGAACAAAGTGAGTCTGTGCACAAACCTGCCTATGTTACTAACACTTACCCATCATAAGCACCACTGACAATCCTCTTGTTGTCAAAGCGAATGCAGCGCACCAATTCCTCATGACCCTCCAACACTCGCAAACACGCCCCGCATTCTATGTCCCATAACCTGCAGAAATCAAAGTCTTAATAAACAAAGACGGCAACAAGCTACGATATTTACATCAAGCACAAGTACTATTCCATCCTCATGGATGTCTGATTAAGAGACCAACATCTCTTATATAATGGTTAGAACTGGGTCTTATAATAATATAAACAGTAACACTTCTATATATTAACCATATACGTCTCAAGTAAAGAGCCATCACTTAAGGCGTAGATTAAAAGATACTGCTTTATGCACAGGTCCCCAAATATACCTACCGGATTGTGTTGTCTGATGAGCCACTGACCACCAAACGATCTCTGTACTGTAGACAGGCAATACCCCGCTTATGGCCATTTAGAGTGCGCACAAACTCACAGGTGCTGGTGCTCCATACCTTTATAGTGGGGACAACACAGTTTGTAGGGTCATTTATTGACATGTGTGAGGCTGACATATCTTCATCTCCCAAAAAATAAATTAATTAGCAGCAATGGATTACTAAATCTAATTCACAGCAAGTTACCTTGATGGTGCGGTCCCCTGAGGCGGAGACAATGTATTTGTCGTCAAAGTCAACCACATTGACGGCAGCTCGGTGTCCCACCAGAACCCGGCGAAGGCTGATGTCAGTAGGTGAGGCCATGTCCCAAACTGCAATTGACCGATCCTTAGAGCAGGTTACCATCAGGCCATTGGCGAAGCGCAGGTGAAGAACTGCCTCATTGTGGTGGATCAGTGTGTTAAGTACCTCACCCGTCATTACCTCCCACACCCTGTACAAGCGACACAGAGAGATGAAATAAAAATGAACAGAGGAAGAGTTGGCAGAGTGATCAATTGATGAGGGAAACGTGTCAAGAGCGCATGTAAGAAAAGGTACATTGAGGAAAAAAGGAGAAATGTGGATGTGGAATAAGATGGGATGGGTGTGAGGGAAAAGGGGAAGCAATGACAAAAAGGTTATACAAGTGGAAAATGACAGGGTGAATGGGTGTGTATGAAAGTAAAATGAGAAGGGGCAGGGAGGGAGTGTAGACAAAAAAGAAAATAAAAGAAATATAAATAAAAAAAGAAAAGAAAAAAGAAAAGAAAAGAAAAACAATAGCAACACGAGAGAATTATGTTTATTAGTTTTACAATAGAGTAACTCAAAAGTTGAGTTCACAAATATGCGGCACACGTGCACACACACACACACACCACTGAACTGTACTGCTGAACACGGAGAGTCAACGTATAATACTGGAAAAGCTGACAAAGAAAACCTCAAGCTGTTGCTAAGGTAGTGAAGTCACATTTTCCTTGGATACTGCCCAGCAAGTACGGCTGAAGTGTGAATAAGTAAAAAGAGAATTAATGTTTAAGTTTCTGCGTGCAGCAGCCAAACAAGTGTCAACATACACACACCAGCCAGGTCTTTAAATGTGTGTGGTAAAACACGTTCCATTCCACTATCTCTGCTTTTTATAGTAAATCCAACTGTGTAGGAAATAATAAACCAGTTTTTTTATATAGTGCATTTGACAGACTGTGAGGAATGACTGTAGATTGGGTGGGAAATAATTGTGAACTGAGGGATACCCAACCAGATGCAAAGGGCATTTTAGTCATGACTAAAAAACTGATGAGAAGACAGCTGGCAGAAATGTTAGAGATCTACAGCAACAGAACCATATTTAGAGCACTGTAACCTGTAAGAAATTGTGTGCAATATGGAAAGGATATTACACTGTACAGTATTAATCAAGAGATCTTTGAATTTATTTTTTATTGCTTTATTGTCCAAATTTATGTTCATCTGCACTTGACTGCATTGTTGTAGCAGACCTACATTTTTCATGAGAAAAACATAGATACTAAATTTGAAAAGATGTCTTGGTCACAGCATGTTTGTTCTGTGTTGTACCTGACTGTCGAGTCAGAAGACCCGGTGACGATGACCCTCTCATCATACTGCAGACACAACACTGAGCCTGTGTGACCGGTCAGTATCTTCAGACACTCCAGACTCTGCTTATCCCAGATCTATAAAAAGACAGGATCGTAAGAAAAAGAATTGGAGGGGGTGAGTTAGGCACAGGGTGATATTGACAGAGAAGTACAGAGAAAAAAAAAGAAAAAATAAGAGGTTTTGAAAAGGTTACAGATCTAGGTCAAGCTAAGAATGGCCTATTCTTACAGCAGTGTTCATACAATGATCATGGCCCATTTCCCCACTGCTGAGCTAAGCTCTGTATGTGTGTAAAAGGAGTCGTACATCATTTCCCCAGTTGTGCGTTAGCCTCCTACAGAACAATAAGACAAATCCACTCTTCTCCTCCCTCTATCCTTCATCATTTTCTCTTCTCCCAGGCCAGACAGATAAGTGGAACACAACAGGCCTAGAGCTGAGCCCTTTAAACCTTATAATTCACTTGTGTTATGTCTCAGTGTCTGCTCGTTTAGTTTAGTGACATAGACAATAAGACGATAAGCCACTTTGAGCCAGAAAAAAAAAAATTCAATTCATAAATACACAAACAAAAGGTTGATAGAAAACAACCACACATGCAGCTCTACACTACTGCTGTTTAAACACACACATGAGATCAATGTTCATTATGTATGTACATTTTCACTACCCCAGCAGCAGGAAACGTGAAAAAAAGGCTTTTATTTGCATTAAAGGCTCTTATAGCATTTAAAAAAGCCAGACCATCAGCATTCAGACCACAGACTGGTCCCAGACATTTTAAACTTTAACTACACATACCTTGATGGAGTTGTCCCTAAGGCCACTAATGATCTTGTCATCGTCATACTGGAGACAGTAAACCCCTTTACTGTTTTCTGAGCGACACTGAATCCTCTGCAAGTTGTGTCTGCCACATCGCCAATTAGCCTCAATAGTCTGGAGGGAAAAGAAGAAAAAGAGTGGGAAAGTGCAAACTATTGTCTGTGGTAATAATGAAAGCTGTTCTAAGTTATTATAGTTAATACTAAAATCCATATAGCTGTAGTTTCTTACCTCTATGTCTTGGATGATCTTGGGATAAAGGGAGTGATAGTAGGAATTGGGAGGAACTTCTGATGTGCGGTTCTTAAACAGGTATTTCTCCCTAAGGGAAGAGAAATATGTGTTGGCTACTTGTTGTGCACTGGGATTTTTTTTCCTACCCACAATAGACACTCAACACCAACATAATCATATCAGCTTTTATTTATTTAAATGCAAAAACTAGCATACAGGGCCCTTTGGAAA
Source organism: Trinectes maculatus (assembly GCA_016785345.1). Lineage (NCBI taxonomy): Eukaryota > Metazoa > Chordata > Actinopteri > Pleuronectiformes > Achiridae > Trinectes > Trinectes maculatus. The sequence goes on along the minus strand of JAFBJQ010000470.1, from coordinate 650,798 downwards.
ACAAAAGTTTACTTCGATTCTCAACCAGCACCAACTTAATAGGTGATAGTGTCAGTGCTGGTGCATGCGAGTGTATGTGTTTTAGTCTCACCACTGGTGTCTCTCAGACAGGCCTTTCCAGAGCGGGTCAGTGCGGACCATGCGTTCAATGAGCTTCTTCCACAGCATACCCTCTGAGATGACTCTCTGCCACTCCTTACACACAAGCTCTGCCGAGCACAGCGAGCGTGCATCCAGGAAAGACAGGATGTTCTCTGCTATGTGATCCAAGCCTTGAGCTAGAGAGAGGGAGCAGAGTCCATGTTAGTTTTAAAGTTAAAACACTTTGATATGGTCTGTTTTTCTTTACTGGGGCTCATTATTTTTTGTTAAATAATAGGAAATTATTAATCTTATGTGCAAGCGGATTCACAATGGTCATTTGTACCAACTGATGCATTTTAATATGTATTTGTACCTGGCAGCGCAGTGATGAAGTCCCTCTGCAGCATGGGTTTGAGGTAGGAGTTAATGTGTCCATGCTGATAGTGGCACATACGGGAGATCAGGCGCTCAACAAACTCCACCTGGTCGGCCTCCGACCACTGGTCAAACAGTGCGATGCAGTGTTCCTTCTCCTTCTCATAGTTTCCCTCTGATGGACGCTTGCGGGGGCCCACAACAGGACCATTACTCATCTATACAGATCATGTAGGGACAAGTGTCTCAAGAGTATCACACAGATACACAGTATCATTTCACATGTATATCCTTGACCAAGATTTTACTTATAGATGAGAGCATTAAATGGTAGTGTCATCTGCAATGTGTGAAAATGTTTAGCATCTTTGGCATTGACTTACACAAATTTGTAACAATTTTGGGTTCGTCCTTCTTAGTGTTTACAGTGCATTTTGTAAATGCTGCAAAACTATGTAATCTGAGTTACTGCAGATCTGAATTCTTCACCAAGCTGTGGTCATGAATTCACAAACCCATCATCCACCAACCCATTTGCACATGCACGCGCGCTCGCACACACACACCTTGAGAACTGTGTTCTTCTTTGATGACAGATCATCCACAAGGTTCTGAGACTCCATCCCTGTATTCTGGGGAGAAAGAACAAAATAAAGAAACAGTGCCGATCAGTGTTACGGTCTCTTTGTGTCTGTGTTAAAGGCACAGTGAGAGCCAGGGCAGCAGTGTAGATAGTGCTGGACACAAGAGTGCCACAAAGACAGCCAAGGAAGGGCATCTATTATGACTTTTGAGGCGTGCACGCACAAACATACGTGCATACACACACACACAAACACACATATGGAGCAAAAAAACTGAGCACAGCAACAAAAGGGATCTGTTCGCTTGTCTGATGTGGGCTATGTAGTCTGGACAGGAAATTAAACTGTAACATCTTGGGTATGTCACTGGCAGAAGCTCTGGCAAGACTGTAATGAAAGTCCAGTCAGATAGTGGTCTTACAAGATACAAGATACAAGACAGAAAAATCTGAGGAAACTTTTTTATATGACGTAAGTCTTACAATGATTGGATTCCTTTACACGCACTGCAAGTACAAGCTTGTGAAACATAACAAGAGTGACAGAGGGAGAGTGTGACCATTTGTCCAATTCTATATAATGTTTATCATCATTGTCTGGAGTAAATACTGTACGACTCATTATGTAAACAACTATATCAGGATTGCTATAGCCCATCTTACTTTTTGGCAGTCTTGGTAAAGCAGGAATATGTTGTTACATTCAACATTTCACAATGCATCACCAATATAGAGACCTCACGTTCTCTTAATGTGCTTGCTTTCAGAGGGTTTCAGTTGTGAGTAAAGATACACTCAACTATTGATGTTATCTAAATATAATTTAAATATAACTGACTTAAACAAAAATTAATTCTGGTCAAACTAGCATGTTCCTGAACTAACGCTCTTTACAGCAAACTACTTAATGCTATGAGCATAGACAGCAAAGCTCCTTAGGGTATAAATACACATGAAACACACCAAAATGGAATACACAAGCGCTTTAACTTGCAGAGGATCGGTGCTACTGCAGATATATGCAAAGGTCAGTCTTTGAAATGGCTACAAACTACAGTAGAGGCATGTGTGGCTATTTATTGTAACAACTCATCGGTTATCATTTCCCCAAAACTAAAGAATTTCCATTGATGGTTTCTACCTGTGGTCCATTTTTTAAAATAAGAATCCCTACAGTAACTAGATATCATTTACAATTAAAAATAAGAACGCACCAGCTTTGGGGCACAGAATAACAGGAGTTCCAAAGTTATGCTTATTGCACTTATCCATCTAACTTAGTGACGCTGCCACATGTGGTGAGCTAATCAATTACAGTAACATACCGGTTGTTGTCACTTGAACATTCATATTAACAAACAGGTACAAAGACCAAAGCAGACAGGACAAGAAGCCGGCTTGCTTATGTTGATGATCATGCAGAGCATAAGAAGAGAAGGAAGGAGAAATAAAAACAGACAGACCAGGTTTGGCCAGGCAGGCAAGCAAGCATGTAGCCTCTCAGAGCTTGTAGGAAGACCCCCCACCTCGGCCCTCACACCTCCAGGTAGAAGGGGAGAAAACGTTACTCCTCAATGCAGGGTTATTCTCTGGTAGCTCCCTGCATCCTTCCTACACTCACAGCAAAGTACTTAAGAAAGCAGTTTACTGTTCAAACTCATTTGACTGTGAAAGAGTCTTGTTTTTACTGCAAGGCAGAATCACTGTTTGTCATTTTAAGGGTTCTGTGACCTAAATTAGATGCAAGAGCTGTGATTTGACATGATTATAAAGAAGCCAATTACAGTTTGTAAAGCTAGAATTCAGTTTCGAGCAGAGCGAGTTTAAGGACGCACCAGAGAAGAACCTGAGAGCAATGTGCTTTCAACGGGGAGGAAAGGACAACGAAAGGTGAGGAGGTGGCAGGGTGAGGGAGGGTGAGTGGGAGCTATCTGCACTGAGATGGCATGAGGAGTGGGTGGGGAAACGTGAAGGGTGAGGAGATGGCGAGGGAGGACGGAAAAGGAGAGGAGGAGGAGCAGCAGAATTAAGAGGAGAGAGGCAGAACCTGGTTGTGAGCCCGGGTGGAGGGGATGCTCTGCAGGCACCTGAGTGCACACAAACTCTCAGCCACCGAGGAGCAGCCCAGCCAGAGAGAGCGAGGCACAGAGCACTGTGTGAAAGAGAGAGAGGAAGGGAAGGGAGGAGAACGAAGTGGACAGGGCGAGGGAGGAGGAGGAAGGGGAAGAGCGAGAGACAAGAGGTGGGAAGTAAAGGAAAAGAGGGGTCGTTGATGAGGGGCATTGTGGGGAGGAAACCAAAGTGGATGAGTGAAGGGATGGATCAATGAATGGACAGATGGATGAAAGTAGTGTGGAGTTGATGAGGAACAGGACAGGTGGAGTGTGGTAAAGTGTAATAATACAAAAATAAAGTGCAAGGAAATAAAAAGGTTTAATTTGAAATTGGGGGGAGGTGAGTGTGTCATCATCAAGGGTGAGGAGAGAAAAAGAAGGGAGGAGGTGGGGGATAGTGAGGGGAAAAACCAGTATTAGAGCTACACACACATTGGCACAGTGAGCGCAGGAACACACACACTTTCACACACAAGATACAGACTGATAAACATAAAACACAAAAGCATTATTAGACATGAACTGGGTGGGGATAGGTAGAGGAGAGGGAGGGGCAATGGAATTAATTCTCAATTTTTGCCAATTTTGTTTTGACACAAACCCGACCCACTGTTCTGCCATCCCCACTCCCATGAGTGGTTAGTGAATAACACCGTGACAAAAACTCAAAAAATCAAATGAAATACACAGACATAATCCAGACAAATTTCAAACTTTGAGTAGACCTGGAAGATTTTAGTCCTCGAACCAAATATTTCCTCTGAATCAATATTATGGATTCATAAAATCCAAAGTATTTTCAAACAGTATTACCCCACATTATCTTTGATGACATATTTTAAGATGTGATTGTTGTAGCTCTTATTATTAAGCACTTATTTCATTTAAATAAGCAAAACCAGAATCTAACAAAGACCTGAAAAGCAATACATTTATTATTTTATTTTCTGTCTTCATATTGTGAGTTTGGGGCTAGGTAAATCTTTATAAACTTTAAAAGAACTTATTTTATCGATTGTCGAGTTCTCATTGTGAGATGTAATTTCCTTCATCATTATAAATATCTATAATGATATTGGATACGGGGAACTGCTAAGTAAGGAACGTTCTTGTCCCACAGCTGATGTCTGATCTATTTGATCTATTCAACAGTGCAACGTGTTATGAGCATATCTTGCCTTTTACATGACGACACTGTTGATTTGTTTCATTGAAAAATGTGCTGTTTCTCAGTAAAATTTATCCATCGCATATTAAGCTTATGTACCAGCCAAACTCTTTACAATAATTGTTAATAAAAAAACCTCGATACATTAATTGACAATACACATTAGTGCTCCATCTTAACTGAAGCTTTCTTTACGACCACTTTGACCCCTGCAATATTTATGTAGGATATTTGGAAGCTAACGTTAGCCTAGCAGACTAGCTTATCACGGTAGCTTATATTTCACATGAAAACACGGCTAATCGTTATCTAAACCGTGTTTTTTACTTATGAGAGCGACTTAACCATAATCGTTTACGCTTCTTGTCACTGGGATAGCTACTTCCACCGTGTCCAGTTGATTTAGTATGTATATGGCTGTCATTTGTACCTAGCATTTCTAGCACGCTAGCCATTCGGCTAGTTGCTACCTCGCTCGTGTGAATGAAAAGGCAATACACTTCCTTCTACGCACTTTAAAAATATAAACAGATAAGCGGTGCGTAACAACACTTCAAGCCACATCCCATTGTGCTGTGGAAACCGACCGCTTGCTCTACGTTTGTGTTACCATATAAGCTGTCCTAACATAAACTACACAATATAACGTACCCGCAAAATTCCGTGGTTCATCGCCTTCTAGCCAGTGTTAGCTGGACGGCTAAGTATCAGACAGGGCCCAGTTAAAGTGGCGCAGCGTCACCGCAGTGAACGCTACAACGAGAAGCCTCGGTTGCCTTCGGCCAACGACTGTACATCTACCTCTTATTCCCCCCGAATTACCAATTTACCCCCAAAACTCGTGCTTTATACTTGTCGGGTGATACTGTCAAGGTCTTGTTTAGATAATACACTCGAACGCGTAGCATTCTTGACAAAATGTACCGATAATTCCAGGCCCTCCCTCTGATTTCTGGTTCCCCCCTCCTTTCTCCTCCACCTCTCCCGACAAGCCGCCTCAGCCCGCTCCTGTCGACGAATCGAGCCTCGGTGCTTCACCAACAATAGACTAGTACAGTAACCTTCGCGTGTTCAGGATGCCATATCGACGCGATTCTTACCATCAGTTCCAACGTTTTGTCCTCCATCTCCGGTTCCATGATGACGATCCCCCCCGAAACTCGCTCTGAAAATGGAAACCCAGCCCTGCGTCGGCGGCCCGCAAATGCAGAGACGTCATTCACTTCGCTCAACCGCACAGCTCCGGTAGGGCTGTGTCAAAGGGTGGGTGTGGAATGGGAACGCCCATTTCATAAAGAAAACGCGCGGATTGGGCTGATTTTGCCAAAAGGCGGGCAGTTTCGCTGCTTTGCCTTTTATTGATTGGCTGAGCGTGCTACCAAGGCTTCCCCGGTGACTCCCCCAAACAAAAGGGCAAATGGATGAAGATGCTGTTGCTATCCTGAAGAGGAATACACTAAGGCGAAATCAATCATCCGCATAGTTTTTTTGTGTAAATGCTGCAGGATGTTTCGAATACGTCACGTACGATCAAAGGAAATTCGTTTTTTTTAAATACGTTCAAAATAAAAGCAGCAGGCGTTAGACAAGGATTTAAGAATGGATGTAGCTATGTGATATGGTCAAATACAACTGACCATAGTGTCCGTATAATTCTTTCCGAGGGCATTATTTCGTAAATCCACATAGGATCGCACACTGAGGAAATCAACAAAGCTGAAAAAAGCAGATGGATGATAGATTGTGAGAGAGTTGCTTGTAAAACAGCAAAATGCTCATGTTCCCGCTGTGTAAAAACACATGTTCCGGGCTTCACCGTGCAAATTAATCAAGAATTTCAGTCAGCCTTTACCTCAGATCACCCTTGATGCTTTTCAATGACTTCCAAAGGCAGTCGAGAAATGACTGTCAGCTCTAAAATCAAAAACTCTGTTTTTCTAGAAATTATTTAATCCTATTTGTGAAATGTACATTTAGTAGTCTGAGACGTCTTTGAAGCCCGATGCTGCACCTGCATGATTTTCCTGAGATTTTCAATGAATTTGAAATAATTTGCAATAAATGTCTTTGTTGTACTTTTACCTCTTTTTTTTTCCTTATGTGTTCTACTACTTCACAGTCTCCATAACTCTACAGATGACTTATCCTTGTCTTTGAGCTTATTTCCTTGATGGAGGTAAGCTAATGCTTAATCTCAGTTTCTAGATGACTTTTTACAATACACATATATCTTCAAGAAAGTATGAATAAATATAGGTTATGAAATGATAAAACATTAATTTACAAAACTTATCAAATGTCATATCTATCAGTTTATATTTTTAAAGTGCATAAAAGGAAGTGTATTGTCTTTGCATTCACACAGACATTATATATAAAACGTAAATTTGGCGACTGGGATTCAAATAACTGATTAAATTTTGCAGGAACACATCTTATATTAAGCGGACAAATTGCTTCCTGTAATTAAAAATTGTTTCAACATGAGGAGATAGATCCTCATGAATTCCATAAATGCAGTAATGTAGTATAATCAATGACACAGGACTATAACAACATATTAATTTGTCCATGTCAGGAAAGCAGATAAAAAAATGTCAGCAATTCCAGAAAAAACAAAGCACAGGGTTGAGACCACAGCAGATGAGGAGGTAGAAATGGTTTCAGCAGTTCAAATTTAATACTTTGTCCCCCTTTCTCTACAGAAACCCAGGTAAAAAAAAATCCCCCACTCTCATAAAATACAACAGCAGCAGTTACCAGTAAAAAAATGATGCAAAAAAAGAGCGAGAGAAAGCATAGAAGGGAGAAGAAAAGGAGGGTAGGGACACGATGAGGCAAGAAAGGAAAATATATTTTCTATATGAGAGGATTGAGTCCAAAGATAGTCTTCAGACTGGGTTTGGGGTAGCGAGGAATCTGGGAACTTGCTGTTGTGTTCATTCAAAATGGAGGGGAGGAGGAAAAGACGAACAAAAACGAGTCAAGTCCAATCCAACTAGGGGAAGGAACCAGCACTCTAAGGCAGGGATTTATTCAGGAAGGGCTTTCTTCCCTCTCTGGATGAAAGAAATCTCACTCCTCTTCAGCCTGCGTGGTGTATTTTGTCATGTGTACAGATGAAATGTATGTGCAAGTTTGTGTATGCAACAGGTAAATTGGAAGGTGTGTCTGTCATATATATGGTCAACAAGGTCACACCTCTCACTTGCTGCAAGAGAGGTGGCATTTTTCTTTCCTTATTTCTTCATTCAATCCTTTGCTTTTCTTTTTTTTTCTCCCAATGTCAGTCCCCGACTACCTAGTAGTCATCCAAATCAAAGAACTCATCGTCCTCTCCTTGATACTCCATGCCCTGGAAATCCACCCTGTACCGCAAGATACCTGAAGAACAAAAGGACAGATTAACAAGGGAAACATGATGGTTTGCCAGCTTATGTCATGCTTAGTTAGAATGTGGCAGCATTAAAGTTGGCATTAGTATAAGGGTAAAATAATCCCCATTCACTACAGGACTATCTTTCCTTCTTTATTTATTTACATCTTTAATAATTTTACTGCAAATGAATTAATTTCCAAGAGAAAGTAGACAAATGTTCTTTGTGGCTAAACACCTTTGTATACAACAACTAATTCCTATGTGGCAACAACACATCTGTATGAGTGGTTCTTACCTGTAGCAGGAGACCATGCTAGGTGTATTCTGTTATTTGATGTAATGTAGCACTAGAAGCTATTGTGAGACTTTTTTTTTAACACCAGGAATTCCTTTTCCAGCCTGTCCTCAAAGGAAAAGAATCATACACTGGTTTTGCAGGGATTCAAATTTCCCTTTAAATATCCCTCTGTTCTGTATCCCTGTTATCAGAAAACATATCAACTGCTCCTTCCGCTGTGCTTTAACAAGATGTAGTCCAAGTGCAGACGCGCCTTCCTTATTTTCTTTTTCATTTTACTTTGATGTAGCTAAATTATGTATTAACATCAACATTGACATACTGTATGTGTCCCTGTGAACTGATGTGAGGTCAGTGATTATTATTAGCAATCTTGCAATCCTTTAGCCCAGGATACTGATGTTTTAAATATTGCTTAACCCAAGATAATCAGAAATTAGGCAGATCATCTTGAATGGAGCCTGTAGTTCCTTGAACAGATCCTTGTTAGTTTGGGCCTAAGCTTGCATGGCTGTTAATATGATATGCTGAGATTGACTCTGAATTACACATATCCTTCATTCTTCTTAAAAACTTGATTTTCATAAACCCTATTGAAAATGAGAGTGCTCACCACCAATGCCTCCAAAGCCTTTAACAAACTGGGACCCCTCCTGGCTCTTGTCTGTGACAATCTCCAGCGTAGCTCCAAATTTCTTGTAGCTGTTAGCAAACCACTCGAGCAGTGGCATGCTCTCAATCAGCTCATGTTCCTGCCCCGTCTAGAAACAAGACGGAAACAAAAACACATGGCATGATCAGTGATTGTTTTCACTAAATCATACTGATCTGTCTTTTCTGTGAAATGCTTACCTCCTTGTCTGTGAAGTGAGACTTGTCTTTCTCCTGCTCTGGCGTTAAATACAAAGTCTTCTTCTCATCTGAAAGCCAAATAACAAGAAACTCATAGAAATGCTATATAATTTATAACATTCCTTGGCTATTAGATATGTAGCATATACGGTTTATGTACCATTTTCTGCTCCAGTGCTCTCTGCCCCGTGCACACGTAAAACATATCGCATGGTATCTAAGTTCTCATAGACTATGAGGATCTCTACAGCTCCCATTTCCAGGGCTTTGAGTGTGTCCTCCACACCAAAACAGTACTTCCCCGTGTCCTGACTGATCTCATCGAAGTACCGCCCTATAAAGAGAGGAACAGCCATTAGAAAATATACAATCTTTGTTTTACTTGAGTTGTAGCGTGTCTACACAATTCTACCTATGAGCTTCTTCTCCTGGATGAACTTGACATTAGAGAGAACCTCTGCTGAGAGTTCAATAGCTTGGTTGAACCCATTCTCTCCTCCGTAAGAGATGTCTACCAGCTTCAGAACCTTAGCCTGTAACCTCTGTCAGAAACAAACATACACAATACTTAAAGCTACTATTGAGATATTCACACCACACAAGAATAAAGCTTAATATTCGCAAGCATTCTTAATATGAACAGACATTTATTGGCTGTGTATTACTTGCTTAAGTGTAACACTGTAACAAAACTGAACTGGTACACACAGACACATAGACTTACTGGGTCAAACATGTCTGACTGGCTAAGCTCAGTCTTGAAATCAGCAGAGCCAGCCAGGACCATTCCTGCCACATTGACTTTGTCATTGGACACAAAAAGCTGGACAGCCGTCTCAGCCACTTTTCTCACATAGTTGTGCCTTTTCTCCATTCTGAGACGAGCAAAACGCAAGGCAGACTGCCCTCCTCTGCCTGAAAAGAAAGACAAAAGCAAGACATGCTGTCTTCAGAATGCATCTCTAATGGCAAAAAATGGAAGTCACAACAAAAAGTGGCATTAATCAACTATACAATGATCTAAACACGTTAAAACGTATGTATTGTGTGAGCACTGTGGGTCTGTACCATGCTTTTTGGGTAGGTCCACAGTGAATTTGTGCAGCACCTCCCTGGTGTTGCCCTGCAGTGTGCCAAACAGTGCCCCACTACCATCGATGACAATAAAGCCAAACTTACAGTCATCAGAGAGCAAGGCTGTCAATGCCTGTTAAGAGAGTGAGAAAAGAAAGGATAATGAGAACACGACAAAAAGAAACATCTCCTTCCACGTATCTTTACTAGAAAAAAATATTATACAGACACAAAAAGCAAGGAACAGATCTCACCTCAGTGTGAAATTTGTTGTCACAGAGGTACAGGGAGGTGTTGATTGGCTTAAAAGGCTCAAAGTCGATATTGACTTTCTTCTCCTTTCCTTCCTCTGTCACAATGGTGCCACAATAAACAACCAAACCATTGGGTGGCACTAGCAAGACAGAAAAAAAAAATGTGAAGCCAACAGATAAAGTTTTTGCAAAAGACACATGCATAGTTCACACTTTCAGCAGAAGCCAGCAGTGGCATGCAGTGTAGGCGTGTAAAAGATGCTGAACAGCATCATCTAGTTCACTGAAGCCTAAGTCTGTCATTGTGTATAACCAACATTTTCTCTGGAATGTTAAGAGTTGTAGTGCATAATATGATGTACACACCGACAGTGTACCAAAGAAAAAATACACGCCCTTCCTGCTGTTTACAGCCACCTACACTGACGCAGCCTCTCAAATCAGACAAGTAAGTCAGCCACTGCACAGTGTACAGTAGACAGTATAGTCATCGGCATAAAGTGTAGATTCAGAGAGGACTAAGTTAGGATAACTTCCTGTATGAATCAAACATGGCCATTGTACATTAACCCCAAATCAGCATCGCAACATGAAACAGTGAATGCTGTCCAGGTAAATATTGGATAGATATTTGGAAGCTTTTGTCTGAGCCACTAACATTATGTTTTTGTAGCAACAAGATTGGACAATATGTACATTTCGGTCACTCATCACTAGGAACATGAGAATAACTCCTGTATTAAGGCATTCTGATAGGTATTGGTTCTCTCCAGTTAACCCCTGAAATCCAAAGTCCCCAAGGAATGTCAGATGGTTTTATTATGACACATACCCTTGTTGTAGAGTTTTAGTCTTTGTTGTACAGAGGTAATGGCCCCGAGTACAGAGAGCCTGTTGACTCTGCTTTTGATGTTGGAAGCAGTGCCAAACTCATCAGCCAACATCTTGGCCACTCTGGATATCTGGTCCTTAGGAGGGATGATAAGTGAGATCATACTGGTGCCATTGCTATAAAGAAAAATAAATAAATTATAGTCAGTGTTTTCATACTACCTTATACATACATAAGCACAAGACGCTACTGGTAGCAATCTTTAAAAACATGTTACCTATGATAGTACCTGTGTGTAAGAAGCAAAACATTACAATAACACTATTCAAACGTTGCTTAACATTATCCACTCAAATATACTCAATACTTTGTATACTATGCATACTTTGACCTGTATTTAATCACCTTCATAACAACTCTGCCACCTCCCATTTCATTTTGTAAACACACAATTTCCTCTTGCAAAACATCACCTTGAAAAGTTCTGAACAGGCAAGGGACAATCAGAGCGAGCTTTCAGTTGCACAGTGTATAATGTCTGTCCTTCAGACCAAGGACTGAGTTTCAGTACCACTGCTCCACACTATTGTCCTCCATTCACTACCTATCAGAAAACAAAGCATTCCCGTGCCGACTGAAACAACACAGCGCGCAGGCACAAACAGGCGCAGGTAACAGCAGCTGGATGAATGTAGGGCAAATGGTCAACTGTGTGTGACATGGCAGGCGGTGGAGCACAGGACGGCTAACTCTGCGCTACACTACACAGCAAGCAGACGCATGGCAAGCTAAAAAAATATAGTCTAGCAGCACCCTAACACACGTCTCTGCTTATTCAGCAAGGCCACACTGTCCCCACCGGTAAACCACTCCTTTTGGTTTCTTTACAACTGACCACTCAGTAACCACAGATTGAAATTGTGACACTGAGCAGCTCGCTTGCCATAAGGTCACTGATTTATGAGATCCTGGTGAAATTAAAGTAATCCTTTAGATAGTATTGCCAGGTAAACATTAAAATTGTGAAATACGTCTGGACCATGTGGAAGTGCTGACTGCTAGCTAGCCGGCCTTCCTTTCCCATCAATGTGCTTTCTCGTTAAAGACACCGATGGCGGCCTCTTTCTAGAGATGACGTCTATTAGCAAGTCTAGTTAGCGACGCGGCTAACACACTGCCAGAGCTAGCTGTGTTCCCTTTGTAAGACATGCGGTAACATACGCCCTGCTGTCATGTAAACATGTAACCGTAGACGAGTTAAAAGACCCGTCCCTTCAAATAAAAACAATGTTTCTCACATCCTGGCAGTCTCAACGCGACAGAAGTTATCAGTTAGCAAGCTAAGTTGTTTAAGCTAAGCTAACCACTCCCAAATTCGGCCCCACTTATCCGATCTCCAGCTGTTGCGGCGCTCCACGTTCACACCATCAACCGAAGCCATAAAGCCTGTCACTGCTAATCCAGCCACTGGGTCGACACACAGCTTTAACAGATCTCTTACCCACGGGCAGCTTCCAAACTTTTGATCAGCTTCTTGATTTTCCATATCTCCACGTTCCTGTCCGCCGCGCTGGGGTCGTCCGCCATCTTTCTGCTGTAATCGCTTCAGCACCTGAAAAGACGCGAAAAAAGATGAGCAAAACATGTGCGGTAACCCAACCAGGAAACAGAATGGATGATAATTACACTATCGGTGGGTGGACTGAATTTTCGGCCTAACTCGCTGGCCCAGATACCTCTCCGGCGGCGCGGTGTCCGTCCAGGCACCTGACCAGTACTAGCAGCTGGACTGACCGTAAGAAAAGGACCCTACCCGGCTTCTCTGTGTCAGTACAGCGCGCGGAGCGTAAGAGGCCTACAGTCTGCCAGGCCCTAGCGTCCACCCTGTTCTTATCTAATACGACCTACTTTCCCACCCTGTTCTCACAGAAAACAAATAAAAACCACGCGTCAGCTTTTCAGCCGTCGGTTTAAATGAAGCTGGTACAGTACCTGCCTCGGACAACGCCGCTCGGCTCCTCTCTCGGTCTGTTGCGCTGGTTCGGGGAGTGACGTTGCCTTCCCGACCGGTTTCTCGGTCCTCCACACGCTGCGCGTGGTGCTATCGGCAGGGCTCACGTGTGGGAGGTGGTTAGAACTGTGGCGTTCACTTCCTGGAAACCACATGGAAACCAATGGGATGTCTTGGCTGATTCGGCGATCATAAATATCTAAACCGCGATTGGACGGAGGCTGAAAAGCTGGGCGGGTATCCAGAATCATGGATTGTGGGATTTGGAGTGTTGAAAAGAATTCAGTTTAAGTAACAGATCGTTCGAAACTGGCAAATACTGTAGGAGCTATATGGAAACTAACAACTGTCAACCATTTCCCCTTGAAGATGAAATATACCTTTAATGTGGCCTTAATGTTTTAATGTTGAAATATGACATCATGCCACTTTCCTTTGGGGTCCTGATGACCTCTTATTCCTTACAGTGGCCTTATACTTGGGCAGTCACAAAGGACATTGTTTGGCCTACAGAGCAAAGCTGTTTTTTGAAGCGAAACATCTGGTAAACACCGAGGCGAAATATCCAAGCGAAACATTCAAAACAAATATCTACTCGCAATACGGCCAGGCAAAGTGCCAAGCAGAACCAAGGAAGATCTTAAGGTTCTCATCGTTGCCAAACTCATTGCCAGACAGGCTGTTCAATAGTTGTGGTAATGCGAATTGTCGAATGTGAATGAAAATGGAATAAAAATGGAATAAAACACTGCCGCCACGAATACATTTTTGGATTTGGTCCCGTTAACCTGTGGATGGATACACCCTGGATAAGTAGCCAGCCTATCACTGGGCCAGCATACAAACACAAGCAACAAACCACAGTCACATTCACATCTATGGTCAATTTAGAGTTTCAAATCATACTGTAACCCGTTTTTATTATGATGGAGTAAGTGTTCGGACACTATATCTTGTAAACTGCTGAATGGGCTATTTTAAACCAGAGAAAGGCCAGCTGTGCAATTAGTGTGACTGGTGGTATAAAAGCAAAAAAAACACTTGCAGCTTGTTTTAAGCCAGGCAGCTCAGTAATCCGACTACCTTCTGGTGTTGAGGCTGACGATGCAGTTGCAAATGACTGGGTGAGACACAGGGTGAGCTTTGCGGGAGCCCAAGATTGGAGTGTGAGTACAATGTAAGTACAGCATGGTTCATATGAAAGGCTGTAGGTCAGTCTGCAATACAAAAGTTAACAGCTAAGAGTTCTTTGGATGTGGCGGGTAAGGTTCAATTAAATATTTTTGACATGTCTTTTTTGTTCTAATAAAAAAATAAGAAAAAATGAAAATGTAGAGAAATATACAATAGTACCTAAAAGGTCACATGCAGGGCTTTGAAGTACATATATCCTATGAACTGTAAATATATATGTGTGTGTGTGTGTGTGTGTGTGTGTGTGTGTGTGTGTGTACATATGCTTCATTTTAATCTTTTATATGGAGAAAATATTTGAGCATGCATAGATGTAGGCCACTAGATGACAGCATTGTTCATTTGAAAATTGAACAACTCGAACTGCATGACACCACTGCTTAAAAACTGATGCTGCATCATATCCCTGGAGCTTTATTTATTTATTCATTCATTTTGTATTGCTAGATGGGACACTCAGAGTCACGTCTCACTGTGTATTTGTTATACTAATTGTGGTTTGCAATTTGTTAGACTTCATTAGGTATCCTGTATATTAGTCAGTGTCATTAGTGAATTGTGATTGTTTCTGTTGGAGCACACATCTGTTTGTGCTTGATTGTTTCAAGGAGCGTCCGTCCCAATGTAATGCCCATCTCTGGTGAACTGGGATGGTGGGAGGAGCAGATTGTAGTTTCTCTCAGTATTGGGCAATCTCCGGATAGCTACATCGAGGAGACAAAGTCATATGGCAGTTTGTGCAAGGGACTACCTCGAAAATTGCAAAGCAGCAGCATCAGTGCCAATTTATCACCATCTGTTGACCATCAGAGCTGTAATGATCTGTCGCTTGGAAATAGATGGTGCATGCTGTGCAGTGGATGGGAACTGTCCTCGCCAGTGCTTCATTTCACCTGGCTGTCACACACAAGCGTTTGGAAAAGCAGAGAGGGTTGACAGGATGTTGACTTCCCAAGATTTTGGTTAATACACAAGGGAGGAATATTGAGACAAGGAAAACAACTTTTAATGCCCACCATCAGTATCCATGTAATGATGCCACAGTAGGAGTGACTAATCGGAGTGTACATAGGGACGCATGTGGGAGAGTTATGCAGAGCGTGACTCAAAACAGATGCCACCAGGTTCAAGGGGCTCCATTTCCCCATCTGTGGCCATCTGCTTAAGTAGAGTTGTGGGTGAGTGAAGGTGGAAGGAGGGTCTCTCAGGGGTATTCAAGGACACATTCTTGCTTGTCACCGTTAAGAAAACGCGAGGTGGGGTCCAAAGACACAGCAAGTGAGGCTATGTTCGTTCTTTTAGAAACTCAACGTTGAATGCACTAAGTGTAAGTTGTTGTGAGTCGCTTTGGATAAAAGCATCTGCTAAATGACTGTAATGTAATGTAATGTGGAAAGATATGGGCGGTGACATAACTAGACACAGACAAGCGCACTGATACGGAGGTAGTTTCATTTGTTGCCTGCATATGAGAGGGGACTAATATCCCTGACCTGTAAAAGTTCACGTGATGCAAACAATTCCAAATGCATTAAGCAGAAAACAAATCAAAGGCTCTGTCCCATCTGTTCCTGTGACTCTTGTAACCTCGCTTCTGACATGTAAAAGCTTTGACGCATTTCCCCTCATGAAAACGTCCATTTGCTCCTCAATTCGTGCAGCGACGCGCTCGGCGCAGATGAGGAAACCTTTGAACTCCTCGGAGGGAATTAAGCGGCAGTTTTTCTCTGCTGACTTGCTAATCTGTTACTCAGTATGTGTCTGTCTCTCAGGATCTCGGTCTCTGTCCTTCTACATAAAAGGGAGGATCAAAATCATCAGCACTTCAATAGCCTGCTTATGACTAAAACCAATCTTCTTATGACGTGTTGTAAGTGGATGAGAATGTGCAGCTGTTGGTGTCTGGCAGTCATCTCCCGCACCACTGTGTGTTTTTAGTTCTTGGACAAGCACAAAGATTTGGGATTGCAGAAGCTGGGCTGTTTGGGTGCAAGTATGTGTCTTTGAAAATCTCAGAGTTGACAGTCTTGTCACATCCCTGGCTCACTTACTGCTCTCCACAGAGGCAGAGGGAGATTTACGGATCTGTGTCCTAATATTAAGTGGATTAATCAGGAATGGAGAGTCAAGGTTGTCATAAATATAAATGAGGTCTTCTGAGGCAGGGGCGAGGCTTGCCTCATGTCCACACAGTGTGGCTATTAGGAGTTTATCAGCACAGTGTATTAAGACCAATAACCTCAATTTAAAGGCCAGGACACACAGTCAATCTTAATGATGCATTGGAAAGGGGTTAAACCCATTGGTAATATGGACCAGCTGGCCTGCCTACACCAATGTCAATGATCTAAGGCATAATCCAATTGTCTTTCACACCTCAAGGATTTTTTGAACTGAGGGAAAAACAAGGACTTTTTGCCTGTACAGGGGGTCCTCGAGTTACGACGGAGATCCGTTCCTGAGAATGTGTCGTAACCGAATTTCGACGTAGGTCGGAACATACATTCATTGTGCCATTGTGCATACATTGTGCCACTAGATGTCGCTATAACACCACCCTACAATAAGAGTTTACTGTGGTGAATTGCCTTTTGTCCCTCTTGTCCCTCTTGACACACCGTAATGAGCATTTCCTTTAGATTTCTGATATCAGCTGTGTAGCCCCTTTGTTGTGAATAAACCTACGGTATTGCCACGATCCCGAACCCATCTGTGTCCGTGTGCATCTCCTTACCGGCTGCCGCTGCACCCCCCCGTCCATTTCACATAAGTAAACACAAGGCAGAGTAGCCTAGCTGTGCTGTGGAGGTGCTGGAGAGCCTGCAGGCCTGCTGAGAGACAGAGAGAGCGCTCACCAACTAGTTCCCGTGCGAAGTCTGTACGTATTTACGGGCCAAACCGCTTAAGCCGAAACAAGGAAGTTCACGGGAGATTTGTCGTAACCACGAAAACAACGTAATTCGCGACCGTCGTAACTCGAGGACCCCCTGTATTTGTTTGAGTAATATGTATTTATTTAGAAATATAAAAAGAAAAACAACACTGCTTGTGCGAACAATAAGCGAGCTGCCGCTGTTAGTGTGGAGGATGGTGTTGTTCTGAGACATCCAGCAGATATAGCCTTGACGCAACCCATCACTCCTGCCTGACTTTATATGACAATCAGCAATGAAAAATGGTACATAAGTAAACATATGCGCATGCAAAAGTAAACATATTTGTGTGTCGGAAAAAAAATCTACCAAATGCAGCTGTTGTGGAACATCTGTTCCATCAGCGCCCTGTCACATGAATAAATGCTGCTGTTTTTCATTTGATGGCCGAGCTCCTTCAGCTGTGGGCCCAAGTAAAAAAAAAAGGTATACATTGAAGATATAGGTTTAAGATTAATCTACACGAGAAACAGCACTGATTCGTTTACTGCTGGGGTATCTCCGAGCATCACAGGAGAAGAGGTTGTTACTCCCCAGGAAAAATCCAGTATATGCAGTAATCCATGCCAACACTCATAGAGCGCAGCTTTCTCTGATCTACCACCATGACAACCCCACAGATGGCCCGATAGGGGAGACATGGTGGGAAATTGACTGTCTTAAGCAGCAATAATCAAATTGATGACTGAAAGGGCATTATACTTTCAATAGATTGAATGCTGCATATTAAATGAAGACAAGGGCATGACTGCTCAGGCAAGCCTACTTGAGAATGATGATGGGAATGATCAAAAGTTGATGCCCTTTGGGTGACATGCAAATAACTGAGTAAAATGATTTGATTTCAGCAGGGATGAGGGGCAGGTTTTTGTGAGAGCACAGGATGGTCCATCCAGAAACATTTCAGCAAAAACGATCCATGCAAAAATATGGAACAAAGCCGAGGTAGATGGAGACAGCAGGTGCACTTGTATAATGGCTGCTTGTGGCGCAATCATGTACCAGAAATAGAAAAGCCACTTCTTGGTATTGCCATAAGGTATTGGTATTGGCATAAAGTAATAATAAAGTAATGCATAAAGTAATTTAAAGAAATGACAGGATGTGGTGTCACATTTTTGAATTGCTGAACAAATTTGCAAAATTTTCACCAACTCCTTCATTTGTATTTTGTAGAAAGACAAAACAGACAAATTTGCCTCTACATAGATTATACTAAGCTCTCATCTCCTCTACCTAAAGAGCATTCACTGTACGATTTGATACGTGATTTTACTGTGGATAGGCAAATTGCCCTTATGGATGAGTGCCTGACAGCTGTCACCCGCTTAAACTGACCTGTGGGTGTACTTTGATTCTGCTGCTGAATCAAATTTTTATTTCTCAGGCAGGGGAGTCGTACAAAAAACACAGAATCGCAGTCAAGTATTGATTTCCCCACAAGCATCATCTTTTATAACAACCTCTCCATACTTAGCAATTCTGTTTCATTATTTCCGTGCTGCTTGTCTTTCCAAGTCGTACTTTGTTCCTTCGTTTTTCCATCATTCTCATTTTCACTCTTATCACTTTATCACCTACAGAACACATCCACTGACTCCATCCTATTTTTGGACACTGTTTCAATTTTTGGTGGAAATAAGAACAAGTGGATTTTTCTTGCTCCAGCATGTTTGTCCAATACACTTACACAGCTGCATCTTTATTTCTTCCCCTCATAACAGCTCCCTGTACCCCCCCAATTCCCAACAACGTCATTGTTGTTCCTGCAGGCTCCATTTTTTTTATCCTACACCATCCGGTTTGACTGATGTTTCAGCCAGTTTAAAAAAAACGGTTTGTCATCAAACCGTTTGTGTCCGACATTTTATGACTGACTTTATTACTCAGCAACCAGCATACCAGACACAAACAACAACTAACAAACAACCCAGTCATGTTCCCAAATTAGAGACTCCAATTAGACTAACGAGGACTCTCTTGCTGTAAGGCATCAGTGCTAACCACTGCAGCGCTGCGTCAACATGTTTCCATTTCAAAAATCCAAAACACTTCTCTCTCTAGTGACCTATCAGTCCTGCCATGTCCCTTCAAACAAACACAACAATAAGCGTAAATGGTAAATGGAAACTTGATCAACACTAGAGGGCAGTAATGCAAAATGCAGTATAATTGTGTAAAGAAATAAAAAGAACCCCCACATCCTCAACTCAGCTATGTAAAAAAAAATCTCCTTCCATATTTTGGCTCATAAAAAGTGGTCTCCCAGTTAACTGTCTACTTATTTTACCTTACTTCAGAGTATCTACTGCACTTACCTGCACTACTGCAGATTTTCCTCAGGGCCATTAAAACTCAGAGAGACTACAAAATGATGGGAAGGGTTAGGGGAGGACCCGGGACAAAGCATTATGGTCGTAGTAATGCCATATAACTCCTGTGGCAGAGTCAAAGCTGTTAAAAGATTTTAGGTCTCTGTCAGTGCTCAAGTGGAGAAATTTGAAGTTGCGCTGCAGTCAGGAAGCCAGACTATACACCCTACACACACACACACACACACACACACACACACACAGATTGCTTAATTTCTCGTTCTCACTTTTTTGTCAGCGACTCACAACTATTTGTTGTCTAGACTATTATCACAGAAAAGCAATCTGATAATTGTGTGTGACCTGATAATTGCTTGGTGAGTTTTGACTTGTTGTTTTGCATCTGTGTATTTGGTCATTTTAATTTAGTCACTCAACTATTTGCACAGTTTAAGCAGTGTACTACATTAAATGCAGCATACAAATTCTATTCTATTCTATTCTATATAAATAATATTTATTAATATGAGTTATCAGAAGCATAATGAAAACCAAACAAAAACCGACGCTACTATTTACTCCCTGCAGCTCAACATAGGTGATTTATTCGAAAGCATAAAGTCGATACATCTATCATTTTCTCTCTTTTACAGCGTTTGGTGTTTGGACAAACGCAATTTACTTATCTTGACATTCGCTCTGTTTGCTCCACCTCTGAATCTCCTGTTGCGTTGTCTTCTCCTCCACTCCTTCCTCCCCTTTTCCCTTTAGACTTTGCACAGTGGCCCACGATGGGTCTCAAAGGAACGCTCTCATCTGTTTCACATGGCATGACACAGATTGTTTGGGACAGACACGGCACTGCTGCTTGTGATGGAAGTACTTTTGCTGGGCAGCGAGTCAGAAAAGATGAGCAGAAAACATTTGCACAGCGGGAGGCGCACACAAAGGGACGTGTTGATACACAGAGACAAAATGTTGTGTTAAGTGTTTCTTTCAGCAGCGCAGCAGGGTCAAGCTGGCTTAAAGATGCCGGAGTCGGAGATGAAACTGACATCAAAGTTGTTCCACAGGGAACGCAAGGAGAACACTTGTACATTCAGAGCACAAGGGGCCTCAGTGGTTGAGAGAGAGACCTTCAGTAATGGCCCCTGTGAGAGGAAGCATTCACTATGCTCAAGTCATCTCAAATGAGACACAGTGCGTCAGACAGCCCTGAGGGGACCAGACTGTGGCCGATCCTGCTCTCTTTTAGATAATACAGCAAAAACTGAACTATCCATAAATACACTGAACACAGGCAGACAGACAGACAGACAGACAGACAGACAGACAGACAGACAGATAGATATTGGTGATTGCTGTGATACTTAAAAAGAGAAAAAAATGAATGTGACGGTCATGTACCGTATATGGACAACAAATATATCAGAATGGATACATCTGTCATTGGTTAAGTCAAAATTGTGAAAATGACATTCTCCAGACGGTGTTGATATCATCTCCACAGTAATTCATCAGCCTTTCCAAAGTCGTGTGGCGTTATTGCATTATTTAGCCTCAAGGACAACGGACAGCTGTGAAAACTGAACATTTTATTTAAACAAATAATTACTTCTGTGCCCTTGAGACATTTTAATCTCCGTAATGTTTGGGAGAGGATGCGAGCCTGGCTTCATGACACTGCACATTATCTCTTCTGATGCCTTTAGAATAGAGTTGCGTCGTTGCCAGTGTCGGGATTATTTCCTGACAGTGGAGAGTAATTCAGTGCAGAATCATCAGCAGGATGAAACCAATGTCCTCATGTGCAGGAACAAAACTGCCACGGGCAAATATATTGCACTTGGATGATGACTGGTAAGTCTGGTAGTCTAGTCATGTTTTCACAGAGAGTGGCTGCCTGTGAACTTCTTGCTTCATGTATCATTGCACAGTCCTGTGTTGATCAGATAAAACACACACACACATGCACAGATACAAATACAAAAATGTTGTTTCCTAATTTGGAATTTCAACTAAAGAGGTTTGCAAAACTTTAGAGAGGGGACAAAAGATATGGTTCAACCTGGAGGCTTCAATATGCTGAGAGCAAAGCTGAGGATAAACAGAGAGCAAACACTGCATAAGGTTCTCCTGCAAAACAGGACAAGAGTAAAGTGGTATGGCAGGTAATTCATCTTTGGAACCAAGATGTGCTGGTCATCCATCTCCCCTTTATGCAAAGGTGCCACAATCAAGTACAAGAGCAGAGCACTGAAAAGAGAGGGGTGGATGACATGGAGATAAATAGAGCAATACAGAGACAAATGGGCAAAAGCAAAATTTACCCAGCCATGGACACAGAGTGCTGGGTATCTGACTTCAACTAAGCATATTGATTCTGTTTCTTATTGAATTCTGGATTCAGTACTTCCCACATTATTTGAATAAGAAAAGTGAAAAAATTGAAATGATCAAAAACACACACCAGATTTAGGCTGCTTTAAAAATTCATCTGTCTGAAATGGAAAAGTGCTTTCTGAAGGAAAAATAAAAAACAGAAAGATAAATGTTTTCAATTTGGCTCTGCTCATGGTGAATGCTCATGTGACTGTATCTTGACCTGCATAAGATAATACTGGTGCATTTCAACTAATTAAAAATGCTACATCGCTACAATGCTGCTGTAAATGGAACCGGTACGTTTTTGACGTCTCTGCTAATTTGTTCAATAGTCACTTTCAAGAATTGATTACTCAAACATTAAGGATCAGAAAATGATTAAGACAAGCTGACAGGTCCAGTATTACCATAGTAAACAACTGGTGGTTTGAACAAAAAATAGATGAACATTAACAGCACTTGAGTTGTGAACTATTGATCTGATCCTCAAGTCAAATGTCAAACACTGGCTGGGAATTGCCTCCTCATCTTTCATACCTTCTCTCCTCCCTCTCTCCTTCACTCTGTCTACTGACTCCGATCAATCGTAAATGGAAACAAACACAACAACGAAAACCCAATAGCAATGTTTCTTCTACTCCAGTAAAGCAACAAGCAATACATCTTAGTTGTAACAATATATTTATCCACCCATTAGTTGCACCATTTATCATTTGGGGGTTAAAAGTGTTTGGAGAATATTCACACATGCACACAAACAGGCCCCAGTAAAATATCACAGGTTTGAAATCAGAACTTCTTTCTGTGCTGTTGATATATTCTAATCTCTGATATATTGATATTATTGGCATGATCCCAGCTTTTTTATTTCAGTGTTTATTTCAAGATCAGCGTACCGATGCATAAAATGATTTCTGGTTGCAGTCAAACATTCAAGCTAAACGATAGGTAGAACAAAACTGGCTACTAAAAAAAACTCAACAAGACCTTGAATCAGAGGGTTACGCAATCACATTGTGGACTTTAGCAGACAACATCTACTCTCTTTTACTGGCAACTTTCTCACAGCTTCTTCCCTTTCTCTCATAATTTTTAATTTCCAGAGCCATGCAATGCCTCAGATGCACTAATGTGGTTGTGGAAGCAGTGGCCATATGTCTGCATCAGACAAGCTGTCAGAGTTAAGTGGTTCACGGCTGAGCTTGTAGATACACAGTTCGGAAACAGGATTTTGTACATACATGAATACATAAAGTCATGTGGCAACAGAGAAGGATAATCCAATGAGACACGTTTGTCAAGTCCAAGTCAAGGACACGTCCACCTTCAGACACACACACACATATATGCACAAACTGATTAGGTGGTTCATTAATGCTAATGCTAACCTTTTAAACTTTAATGTGTCTAATACTAAACACTGCTTTGCTCTAACAGAAAAATTCTAAATTCTTAATAACAAAACAAAATTGGAAGAAAAACTGATCTTTGGATTAGTATATTTGCATGCAGCATAATAGAAAGAAAGTAAATCGAAACAAAGTCTCCAAATTAAACTCTGTGTCTTGTGTTCTTGTGCTCACTGGTCCACTGAGATCCTGACAAGACAAAGAGGGACAATAGCCCATACTTCCAGGCAGCCAGCTTACACAGTAAAACTAAACGGCCCATGGATCATTAAGTCTTCAAAACCTAGATCAGTGGTGGGCCTTAGATAAAGCATATTACAAGATTAGATTTTAAATTATGCATAGTCTTTACATGATCACATTATCACACTTGAGCCTTTCAAGAAAATGTGAAAAAAAAGATTCGCTGACACAGGGTGAGTTATTTATCTTCAATTAACAGATATGTCCTTTAGGCAAATTGACAAAGAAGTACACAAAGAGATTCCTAGAGACATTTTATAGTGCACCTCAGTGCAAACCTAGTGGGATGCAAGCTGGGATACTTTAACAGGATTAATTGTTTTTGGGAAAATCAAATTACACAAAAGCTCCAGGAAGAAAAACGAAAACAGAGGATGCCGCCTTATGTAAATCTTGTATGTGAGGCAACACTGACAAGGTTTGTCACAATGTGGCTTTAAATAAATATGCATTTAAGTTATGCAAAAATATGCTTCGCAAAAAGACTTAACATTCCCAAAAACATTCCTCTTTGGCAGTGCTAATGTTGTTTTTAATGAAATATGTTGACAAAAGAACAGTGCTCTGTTTACATCATATTGAATGATCTGTCTGGGGTTGGGAGGAGGTGGAAAAGAAAACCCAGGAGATGGATTACGCCCCTAGTTACCGTCAACACACTGGAAACATATGAAACTGTCTTTTAAACTCCCTCCCTGAGGATTAATTATTCCATTAGAGAGAGACATATTCAGAGAGCAGGAGAGGACTGTTCATCACACCTCTCCTGACTCCCTAGTTATATCATTTCTTGTTGAGTATGTGTGTGTATTCATACTCAGGAGGTGGCATTGCTCAGTCTGTTCAGGTTGTGAAGATATGGCAAAAGCTATACACTCCCTGGGCTCCCACACAAAGTGAGACAGTGAGTAACAGCAGCAAACAGAGTGACACGAGTTACAGTCTCTAGTTAATGTTAATTTGCAACAACTTTAACATTACTCTTTTATGTATTTGCATCACCATTTTACCAAACTAGTATCTCACTGAAGCAAGTTCCCTCTCTGACCACTAGGGGGCAGAAAGAATCCAATAACAATATTATTTGACCGAGCTTTAAAAACACCATCCATGATCCAAATGCAAACACAGGTTTTCTGATGTAACATTCACTTTGTATGTATACTACAAGTCCCATTATGTGTAAGTCTGTTGATGTTCACAAACATGAGAACATAGCAACTCCCTCCATGATACACATGCAGAAAATGTACAAACAGTATCAAATATTTAAAGTTAATAATGGGAAATAAAATGGGAAATATTAAGCAGAAATTATAAACCTAACAAATAAAATGTGTGACGTTTTGCTAAGGTATGAGAAACTTCATTTCAACTATTTCAGTGCATCAGCCTGAGATTCATCTGCATCGATCTCCATCGATGATCTCCATGGTGATATTATTACTGTGACACAGAGGCACAGCTGACCAGTGTTCTAGGTGACAGAAATCGAAGTTGCTCACTGACTCTGAGAATAACATGAATTTCCACTGGGGTAAGACCATAAACACATGGAGGTGAAGGACTGTTTAGATTGAGGTAGTTAGAGTTAAGCAGAGACAGGACTGTGGTCGAAAATCAGAAATAGGAGAAATGTGGGATTATGTGTTAGAGAGCCCACAACCAAGAGCAACAGCAATGAGACCATGAAAAAATCTATGTGTCTGAGTGTCACACTCTGGATTCAGGAAGGCCTATCACTTGTGTGGATGCACAAAGAATGTAAAGAAATCACTGCGTGTGAATGAACTAAATAATCAAAAGTAAGATGCTGGGTCCAAACTAAAGCACAGCTCTGGTTGTAAAATGTAAATGTGAAATATTGAATATTCATTTGGCATAGTTTAATATGAACATTGAACAGAATTTTAACAAAACTTTTATGTGTACAGTAGTTAGATCAACTCATGCAGCAAGTAGCCTAAATTGAATTAGTGAAAAGAATGGTGAGTTAAGTGAAATTGTCTATTTTCAATATTTGCAGGACCATTGATATGGGAGGAGAGAATGTAGATTTATGCAAATATACAATGAAGCTAATTATTCATGGTTGACTAATTGGTATGGTAAATATAAATTAAATATAATTACATGAGTGATTATGTGAGACGATGTCTGCTGTATAAAACGTGAAATCTGAGCCACCATGGTGGTCAATGCAATCTCATCGTTGTGGGTTACAGTGGCGCTATAACTTCAGTCTTGTTTATTTCGCATGGATGGTGGCGACAGAGCCGGTGTGTTTTTCATATCTGTAATATCGCTCACATTTAGTTCTGACAGTAGAGAGAAAGATTTCAGTAAAAGTGAAAGCAAACAGTGCCATGACAATGAACACTTCATAAATGACAGCGGAAAAGAAGAAGTATACTTCACAGGAGCTCTTATTTCAACACAAATCGGCTCACCGCAGCCGAGCTCACTGTATTGTGATAGAATCTGTCAATCATGCATTTTTCCCACCGTGCATTGGATTTTTATGGCAATATTCTAAATCTAAAACATTCATCATCTTCGTCACAGTTTTCACAGTGAACAATGGAGAATACAGACTCGCTCGCCGGTACATAAGGGGCTGGCACACTCATTAGAAACTAATGTGAAATGGGATGGAAAATTGTGGTGCCACTCTACCTTCAAATACACCTTTTTTTGTTACAGTTTCAGGATGACTCAAGGCCTGATTTCCTTTCCAACTGCTTCAACACACGCAGCTGTGATTCTCTGAGAAAATAGCATCAGAGCAAAAAGTGGAAAAAAAAAACTCATTACAAGATGGGCTAAATGTGAAAAATAATTCCGTCACTGGAAACCTCACCCGTGTCTTTTTACAGTGAACCTGACGTGGCTTCGGACAAAAGAGGAAAGAATGATTCACTCCTCCATTGTCCTCTAATGCTGGACATTACTGATTGGACAAGACATATAGTCCAAGGAAACAGGCCATTTTGCCAACAGGCCCTTTTAGAGAGTAGAAGATGGCCTCTAATAAATGATGTGGCACTGATCATGGGTCAGTGAGATGGGTTTTACACCATGCGGGTGTTATTTCTGCACTTTTATCTTCATGAGTAACAGTTTTAATTAGTTGAAGTTCAGCTCTTCAGCATGAGGACAGCAAAAGGTCTGCATGGAGGCAGATATAGAGGTTTGTGATGGGCTCTCTTATTGGCCTCCCGTGTGTCTCGGGGCCCCGGCAGTGCAGAGATAATATAAAACAACAGAAAGTAAAGCATCAACAACCATTCCCTGAGGACACACTTGTGCTTGTAATTAGGAAAATCCACATCACCTTCAAGACATGATAACACAACCAAAAGGGTGTTTCTTTTCTTTCACCTGAGGTCTGCAGAGTAAAAGAAGAGGCAGAACAAAAGAGAAGGGATAAACAAACCGATCAGGGTGGCGTTCAATTTCCCTCTCACTGCACTTTACGAATGCTCCTCAGGGTCTGACTGCCGCCCTGTGAGAGGACCTGGAACAAGGGATGACAACCAGGAATGAATGAAAGAAGCCAGAGAGAGGGGGCCTGAGGGAGGCCACAGTTATTAACCAAATTTAATATACAGAAAACGAGTATCGAACACAGTCACTTGTAGTATTCATTCCTGTTGCCACAAACAAAAAACATGGTAAAATTTTAATGTGACTGTGGACTGGGTAAGAAAAACAATTTTCCGTTGGATTAACAATAAGGCTGAGTAAACGAGTGTGGGTTTGCTTCTCAGCCTTCACTTGGATTCTGCACAGCTCTGCAAGAGGGCACATTCACTAAAAGCATAAGATCGAGTGCAATTGCTTTATCTCACAATATGTCAAGCTCGAGAGGGCTTTGTTAAAGGATGATCTTTTGTAGATACGATGGGAAAACCTAAGTACCTGATGTGGAAAGAGCAGACAGGTGTGAGCAATGGATGACGGGAAAGGTTTAGACAGGATCACATAACAGCACAAGAATAGCTGTTCGCTTTTTCTTACATTTGCCGCCGCACATTAACATGAATAGTTCACGCAGCATTTATACATGAATGACACATTATTGGTCTCGAGCAATCCAGACATTACCATTCAAACAATGGGATCAGCTGACTCTTTCACCAAGCAAAATATGCAACTCATAATAAACAAAATAGACCCAATATATCATATTAACGTCTATCTAACCTAAAACATCTGCTGTTAACAAGGTGAGAGACAAGTTTCTACTTCCTCCCATTGTGCACATACATTAATGAGAGACAACACCCAAATGCTAGCTACATGACTTCAACACAAAATGACTGAATCTGTTTTTTTAAAATCAACACCAGGAATTACCCTACAATGTTGGGGGTCAAAGTGCATGTAGGCCCCACATGCCCTTTGAACTACTGGAGTTTTAATTGAATATCTGTGGTTGCCAGGGGCGGACAGTCCCCACTTTTCCTTTATGTATTGAACTGAGTGGGCCATAAAACCAGTAGATCAGTGGCCCAGTCACATTTAGGTCAGATCATGTGCCCATTGGTTTAGGTGAGATCATGTGCACCTGCCACATTCCACTGCAGACACACACCAGTTGTGTTGACCTCTGCTCTAACTGTAGTCCAAGTCACTGTGTATTAAATCAAGTCAACAGATACAGATTTACATTTAACATGCACTTTAATATCACTCACAATAAAACATTGACACATTCACATTGACAGAGAGGCGCCTCTTTACACATGTTTACATAAAAAGATGTGGCCACATCTACAGGTATACAAATACAATACAAAAATAACACAACAACAAGATGGAAGATCAAAAATAACCAAGTCATAAAGATATTGATAATCTTAACCCAAATAAGAATGTTATACTTTGCTTGTAAATATTAAGATTCTATTCTAAGTGTTTTCATTAATTTATTTAAAATTTAATTTAAACTGAAATGTCAGTTTAGCTTACATTATACAAGTCAATTATTGTTTACCTTTAACATTAATACTTGATGCATCAAATGTCATTTTTGATCCTCCATTTACAACAAACTAAAAAACAACAACACTGCTCATCCAGCTTCTGCTCTCAGTTGTCTGTCAAAAAAAAAAACATTCAGCATTTTTTGTCTTCATGGACAAACATTTCAAAGACAACATTTGCATCTATTGCCTCATTAAATGTTTTTCCAAAATAAAGATAAAGTTTATAGGTGACATAGCTCAGGTTTGTGCAATGAAATCATTTCTTTAGGATATAAAAGGTAAGGACAAAGACGAGACTAACCTTGTGACACAGAGAGCAGAGTTCTGCAGACAGATCCAACCATTTTCCCTCATCCAGGAGCCAGGAACTGGATGATGGACATGTCAGCGCTTCTGGTCCGGTGTCTGAAGCTCCAGGGACGCTCTGGAGGAAGATAGAACATTTTACTGAATTGCATTCTGACTAAAGAGGAACAGTGTCATTCCTCAGATCACCCACCTGTCCTGCACTGTAGCTCATTGTTTATTCATCTGGCAAAAAGAAACTGATTGTTAAGGGATATGGAACAAACTTTACATCACAACACTGACTTGTCAAAAAGGAAGTAAATGTTGAAACTTGCCATATCTGAAACATTGTATGAGATCAGGCAAATACAAAGATGAGACCAACCTTGTGACACTGAGAGCAGAGTTCTGCAGACAGATCCAACCATTTTCCCCTCATCCAGGAACTGGATCACAGGCATGTCACTGCATCTTCTGGTCCAGGATCTGAAGCTCCAGAGACGCTCTGAAGAAAGATATAAAATTCCTACCTCCTCCTACTACTACTACTACAACAACAACAACAACAACAACAACCACCACTTTCTAAAACTTCATATTCAATAAAACAAGTCCAAAGATGAAACTTAGCTTGACACCATGAGGTGAGTTCTGTAGACAGATCCAGGAGCCAGGAACTGGATCAGGTCAATCCATCTTCTGGTGCAGGGTCTGAGGCTCCACTCTGGATGAAGATACAAATTCATATCTGGTGGTAGTAGTAGTAGTAATTTTCTAAACCTTAAAAGAAATAAGGCAAATACAAAGTTGAGACTTACGCCGCGACACCGTGTGAAGATTTCTAGGATCTGAAGCTCTGGGGACGCTCTAGATGAAGATACAAAACAGTGAGTAAAATAATAGAATCACAGTATGACTGAACAGTGAGAGTCAGTCTTCAAATCACCCACCTGTCCTGCACTGTAGACTGTCGTCTCTGCATCTGGACAAAAACATAGTTTGTTCCATAAGACATAGTTTGTTCCATAAGACATAGTTTGTTCCATAAGACATAGTTTGTTCCATATCTAAACCAAGTCACAACACTAATTTTGTCAAAATGTATGTTACAGCTGAAAACTGAGTTGGAATGAAACCAGTAAACCAGTCACATCAAGCAGTGCACCTCAGAACAATTGAAGCAGCAAATGCCATGAGTGGCACAGCGAGTGTGTGTCCCACTAAGCCACAGTTTCAACCACTAGAACAGCATCCATGATGACCGATCACCAATACGTCAGGGTGGCAAGGAAACCTGCACAATGACAGAAACCCAAGACGACGACGACGACAGAAACCCAAGACGACGACGACGACAGAAACCCAAGACGACGACGACGACAGAAACCCAAGACGACGACGACGACAGAAACCCAAGACGACGACGACGACAGAAACCCAAGACAACGACGACAAAAACCTAGATGACCAAGACTAGTTTTACGCACCCAGACGCGAACAAAGAAAGTTGTACATCGTCATTGACCTTTGCCACCACACACATTTCCATACCACCAAGACACATTGGTCATCAAGCACCAGGACACTGCAGTAGTGGTATACTCTCATGACCCAACAGGAGCAACACAAACACCATGACAAACACAGACATATACTGCCAAAAAGGCAATGAGGGAACACACACTCGAATGGCCTGTTTCCATGGTGATCACCACCAGCTCAAAATTCAAACTGTCAATTGCACTGTACTGTCCACAACACAGGAGGAGACTTATCTTCGGCTGTGTCTTCTTTGTGTGTCTCTGTCCAAGTAGTTTTCATTCATCCTGTTCATGCAGCTAGAAAAAAAACAAACATTTACCCTTTCAATTTAAAACATCAATCATCAACTTTTCTATGAGTCGACAGCCTTTGTAAAGAGTTTGACTCGTATGTTTGATAAAAAGAAGAATATTTCTGTACCTGGATCAAATTTCAGCCACAAACAATCTGTCTCCCACATCGACAAACGACCACTGACCTGCAACTGAGTCTCGAGGCTTTGTAACCTAATCAGACTCCTAATTAGACTCAATTACCACCAGCTGTGAGTCACCCTGCAGGCTGGCGGGGTGTTTGTGCATTGAAAACGCACCTGGCTGGAATTTCAAAATCGTCCGGATTTATAAATTTAATAGATGCAATTATAATTATAAAGCACCCATGCTGCCCCGACATCATGCCAGTACATTTTATTTGATAACATGGGCACAGATCAGTTTTCTATTTCCTATTTGCGGGTGGGTTACTCAAAAAGGACAATAATTCCAAAATAAATCTACAGGTGGCTGCTGCCTAACGTGCAAAAATACTTAATAATAAAAATAATAAACCTTTCTTCTCCCTGAGTATCAGGGCATCAGTGAAGTATGAGTGAGCACACTGGTGCTCTTGTATTGCTTTATTTGTCCACAGCATGTACTCCCAACCTTTATTTGGGAGATAACAGGAAATAACATAGTAAACATGTGTATTTGATTGGCATGTCTGCACTGGTGGGCCGTCAGGGCCCAATATGCCAGGGCTCATTTTTTGTCCCAGTCCAGCCCTGGTAGTTGGGTATTGTGCCTATACCTGTACCCATCTGCAGCATCAAATGAGTGTGTATGGTCACAAAATCAGGTGCATAATTTTCCCACTCAGGGAAGGACACAAGATTTCCTTATAATTAAGCAGGCTCTGTTGAATAAAGCAGAGGGTCTGTCAAGGCTGTGTTGAATTCATGATTGGTTCGGTCATTAAAAACAAAACACACACGCTGAATCTGTAATACTGCCTCTGACTAGAGCATGTGTTCATACCAACATGTAAATTTATTTTGAGGTATAGAGATGTTCCAAATGTTTGTTTTTAATAAAGGCATCAAGTCCACCACATCCTTTATACATCCCTTGGATTTATACGCGTCAGTCCAAAACACCTGAACATAATGAGAAACTTCCTGTATCTTTCTGTACAAGCTGTGTTACATGCATACTTCTAGCGCACACTAGCTCCTGTCTGTGCCATGACTGTCAGTCATTGGGCTCCAATAAGTTGCAGTGCATTCTCGATTACCATAAAGTTAATCAGAGGAAAAAGCACACTGCCAGGGAAAGATTGATTTTTTTTGGCATAGACGTAGTAATGCTTGTCTTGCTGCTGGGGTTTAACATGGGCACACACCATACT
This sequence comes from Trinectes maculatus, assembly GCA_016785345.1. Lineage (NCBI taxonomy): Eukaryota > Metazoa > Chordata > Actinopteri > Pleuronectiformes > Achiridae > Trinectes > Trinectes maculatus. The sequence goes on along the minus strand of JAFBJQ010000470.1, from coordinate 618,809 downwards.
TCAACACAGTCCTGTGTTAATTAAGGCAAAACACTGTGACTGGTTGCCTTTCTGGCTGCAGGCTGTACATTTCCTCCAGAGATAGTGCAGAGCTTTTAGGGTTTGCATCCAAATGCATAGAAAATCTCCTCCCTCTGACAACTTTGAGTCGATTTCCTTTTTTCCTCGAGCGTTGCAACTTTTTTTTAAAAATTAATTTATTTAGTATTATTACTCAGCTAATGTGCAACTACAGAGCCATGACAATCCTCACAACGCGCACAAACAACCGCACTTACCTAAAAATGGCCAGCGAAGGCTTGGTTATACACCAGAGTCAAAGCTGCTCTGTCCTCACATTCAGCCACACATTTGTGTGCGTGAATGACTCAGCAGTTATGCCGACGCCAATTATTAAGTGATGTGTGCCACCATATTTTTAATTGAGAGTTTCTCTGTGATTCGTCCTCCACTCCAACTAACATTCAAAAAAAAAAGAAAGCTCAAGATGATTATCATAAAATAGTCTTGTGACTGTTAAGTATTATTTTGGCATCATTCAGGTTTTCTTGATCCAAACAAGAGTTTATATCCTGGCACATATTTTTGTCAGATTATATAAGGTTCACTCTCCAGAACCAAAAAAAGAAAAAAAAAAACATGTTCGAAGGAAAAACTAACACAATCTGTTTGCAGCACACCTCATCACACACAGACTTGCACATGTATTGCATGCAGCATGCAACTGTGGTTTATTAAAATCATTCAGGTGCCGGCACACACACTTTGATCACACATTAATTTGACTGAAATCACACCATTTGCAGAAAAGGCATTGGAAGTTACATTATGGAGAGGGTCTTGTGTAGGTGGGTGGAAAGGGAAGTCATTTTCAGAGCATAACACTCTAATCAGTGTTTAACGTCAAACGTTTGCTTGTCGACTAATTGAGGATGACAAATGAAGAGAGGCTTGCTGCTCGTGGAGCGTAATTGGAGGCTAATTCTCTGTGATCGGTCTCATCTCACAGGGACAGATCAGTGGTCTGGGGAGGGGAGATAATCAGGTTAACAAATCACTGTAGTCTGTCTCAAAATTGCTGTTGAACTGCTGGACTTGATAAGCCGAGCTGTTTAAAGATGAGAGCAGCACAACATAACTGCATCGTTTCAGTCAGCAATCTCAGTCAGGTGAACCAAATGATGCCCTGTGAGATGGCATGATAATACAGTTAATCAGTGAGCCCACCCATAGTACATCTGCATGTCAGTCCCTGCTTGACTGGATACTGATCTCACAGCTAAATACGTTTTTAAAAGCAGTGTTTTCTGTGCCTCGGTGATCATGCAGTAGTGCTCTCTGTCTGGAAAATGAAACGACCCAAAGTGACACCTAAATTAAGTGGAATCAGCCATTATAAGCAATTTCATTTGAGCAGCTGTCAACAAATACCAAATATTCACATGGTTGGGATTGTCGTACTCACGGTTCACTAAAGTTACCGCATCTTGATGAGTTCTGATCTTCAAAGTTTTGTCAGGTAAAGTTTCTGAGAAATGCAGCTCAATAGGAAAAAGTATAGAAAGTACTGGAAAAAATACAATTAAAACTATTACCAGATTCTCCAAATCCAATTACTTTAGAGAAACTCTTGCTCATGCCTTTACCTGAATATGGAATAATCTGGAAGAAAATGAAAACTGTAAAGTATCCAAGGAAAGGAATGGCCTCAGGAATCACCTGTCTGGGAAGATAAGGCTCACAGAATTAGTCATGTTAATTCACTTCTTATGGGTTGTTCATGTCTCAGGTAGACTACTATGTTTGTTTTGTTGCAAGAACATTTTTTCATGCAACTACCGTAATTGTTTTTCAAAGAGCTTAAATTACGTAATTCATATAAGAATATGTGAAAACAATATCACTACAGTCACTGTTGATATTTTTCCTAATGGAAGTGTGTCCTTCAGCTGATTGTTTGAAAGGCGTTAGTCTTTGTGAAACATCAAATAAAGCCACCGTTGACTTCCTGTCCACCACTCGACAGCATGAGCGGTTTAACTGCCAGATATTTCCCTCAGGAGCTGGTGGAGAGCAAAACCAAACCAGAAGGAAAATGGATATTGGATTTATGTTTGTCAGGTGGCCAGATACATAACTCAAAATGAGTGATAATCTGGCTCCGCAGGATGTGGGGATTGGCACCGACTTTCTACAGGAATATTATGTCCGTGTTTTTTTAGCCAAAACTTAATAGTTTAAAATACTTCCCATTAAAACTCACTTAACATATCCAGCATCTCACTAGAGTATGTGTACAATTTAAACTTATGACTTGGTTGCTCTGTGTTTCCTAATTTTGTAATTCTTCCTTCAATTCCTGGCTATATGTAGGCCTAAGCTTTAGTCCTCTGGGCTTCTGTTCAAACATGGATATTCATTCTCCCAGCATGTAACTTTTCCTTTTTGCACATTTGATCATTTCGCTGTCTAATTCATCTTTTTAGTTTGGTTCATGACTGTGTTTACTGACTCCCCCGAGTCCTGTCATTAGCCTCTGGTGTTCTTCTGGAGCTATTCAAGTCATGATTGAGATGCATGGCCTTTTTGGCTGTATCTGTACAGTAAAATATGTTGTAAAATTCTGATCCTTTACAGGAAATGAATACTTCTGTCAAAAAACACAAGAATATCTTTTATAAATGATGAAGAATAAAAATAAGTAATAAGTCACAAAATAGCTCTTTCATAGCTTCACAGTCCTTATGCTTATGTGCTTTGCCTCTCTTTTTTCTTTTGGTATATCTTATTTCCCATAAAATGTCCCGTAATCACACAGTAATTATTTGTCATCCTTTACAGGTGCATGTGTTTCGACCCTGAGATAAATCTGATTTTCCAGTAAATGAAAGTGAATCAACATACCAAAGACCTGTGGGATTTCGCTGATAGTTATTTGCATGAATTTCACACATACTTGGGCAAACTGTTTTGCTCATTATGATTTCACCAGTCTTTTGTTTTATCAGTCTCTCGTGCAAAGCTTTGAATCTTTATTAGACCAAACAAGATGTTACCATCTGCCCCGTTTCTTTTTTTTCCCCCCATGATTGAATTCATGCCCAAACCTAATTTCTGCACATTTAAGACGTTTTTCGTTGAGCAGCTATGGTTGATTGAAGAATCTATTGCTTTTTTTCTTAATTATACCAGTAAGTGTGTGAAGTGTTAGCATTCAATTATTTAAATATATATGCATCTTCCTCCCTGAGAAGGGACATCATCAACAGGGTGGCTCTGGCCACTTCAGTGAGGCTTTAGTGTCAGATTATATTTTTTCGCACTTCTGGAGAATGATCTAGATGATATACTTATAGCAAACTAATTTCATTGTTTTGTTGAACTCTCTTCTCTAAGCTGGGAGGATAGACAGTCACATTTGCTGACATTTCCATTATTTCTGTGATGAACTGTCACAATGTAGAGTGTGAGGAGCCACAGTGTCTTTGGAAACAGTACAGAGACATTATGAATGATCGATGAATGTCTGATAGAAAGGTTGCCTTTCTGACACCACCGCAACACAGAATCAATGTTAAGCTGTGTGTTTTTTTGCATTTGCATGCAATCTCTGTCACACACGTACTCATGCAACTGCTACATATCATTGTGCTTCCGTGGCAATGGTCTATTGACCAGCACATTTGATCTGACATTCAGCTCAGGATACCTGTAGCAACCATTAATCATTTATGTACATATGTCGATATGTGTGTACAGCTTTATGTACATTTCAGAGTTAGTGACATGGCAGCACTGACAAATAATCCTCAACCATGTGTACACGCATCCATCCATCCATCCATCCATCCATCCATCCATCCATCCATCCATCCATCCATCCAAGTTTCCAGTGGCTGAACCAAAATAAAAAAAATAAGTTGTGATTTCGGCAGGAATGACACACATCTCGATGGGCGGAGACCATCCCTTCATCATAAAGACTGGCTGTTTACAGTCATTATCGGGCAGAAGATGGGCTGTTATCATTGGTGGAAGCCTAGTGGAGCATTTTGCATTTGGACTTGCTCTGAAACTCTTGCTGAGCCAGCAAAATTCTCAAACTTTTCTGTTTTCGTGACGCATAAACACACACACACAGATAATACAAACAATATTAAAATACACATAAATACACATACCATATTTATTTAGCCTTACATAAACACACAGACACCGACACAAACTCACAATGAAACACCCGAGTGGAAGCCATTGTTCTGTGTGTGACTGACTACTGCAATCTCAGGTTGGAGCTGCTGCCTTGTAGTCATTAAAATGTCGGCTGTGTCCTGACATTTAATTCATTTTCCATTTACACGAAAGAGGAAAACAAACTAATTCTCAAACAGTCTGACACTCACCCACAAAAGAAAAATGCAAGACCAGTCATACAGTATATTCATCACTCTGTCCATTGTGACGTTACACAATGTATAGATTCCTGTGTCTGAAGTCAAACTTTGATTTACTTTCTTATGATTATGAATCGAGGAATCAGACTACTAGGGGTAAGGCTGTCATATTTTAGTCAAGCCAAGAGGATGCACTACATTTGATTAGACAGACAGACAGACACACAAACACACACGCAAGCGCACAAGTTCAATCTTCTGCAGCTGCTATGCAAGCCGAGAAAACACTTCCGTCAAACCCCCAACCTTTGTTTTGATCCTGACACGTGCTTTAAGGGACAACCTGCTTCGTCACCCACAGCTGGATCCAAATCATTTCCCACAGCTCAAACACCCCCAGTTCACCAGAGTGGCTCAAGCCTGGTAAAGCTGAGCCTGGTATAAAAAAAAAAATGCTGCCTCCAACTGAGACACGACAAAGCAGCTCAGTCGTTCCCCATCTCTGGCTTTTCACAACTCACTGCGCAGGGCAGCACCAAAACTCTTTAAGCTGTACTGATTCTTTACACCAACAATGTGTCGTTCAATACCGCTCTCTGATACAAATCCATTTTGTTTGTCAGACTTAACCATTAAAACTTTACGATCGTGGAGAAGTTAACTGGAATCTTCTTGTCTTGCACCCTCACTGAGCACAATCATGATCATTGATAGAATGACTGCTTTGTGCTTTCATGCAGGCGACGACACAGAAACCAGCGTTTTTCAAAAGCTACTGCTGTTGGACTTTAGCATTACTCAATCATCACTATTTTCCGTGTTAAGCTACGGCTAATGCAAACAGAATAAAAGCTTTTTAGCCAGGTCAACAGTGGGTGGCTTGAATCCTGAAGCAGAGACAGGGGTATATAACTGTTATTTATCATAATACTGTCAAAAGTGGTAATACATTTTAGTGGCAGTGACAGACACTTTCTCACCCACTGTGAAAATAAAGTCGATATATTTTTTTCAATTATTCATTATAATCCAGACTAGGTCAACACATGAGTAGCTAGTGTGGAAAGTATCGCTGTGGCACAAATCCTCATGAGCTCTTTCTGGGGAATGTAGTTTGATTGTGACTATTAACACAAACAGTACGCAACATGACAGAAAACAAAGTTAGAAATATACACGTCGCATTCCTGTTCTCAAAAGGCCGATTTTTTTCCCACAATAGTTTAAACACGTATATGATCAGGTATTAATGCAAAATGTAGGTGGATAATAGTGCAACAAATCATGCTCGGACTGCATTCCAAACGTGTGTGTGCTGAGCATTTAAATCAGCAGCATTTCTGCAGCTCTGCACCACTGGTTCACGAGAACTCCTCTTTGAGAGAAACACTAAAATGTCAGGGGCTTTGACTGCAGCGCTAGTCTGCATTTCTAGTTTACTACAACTAGAAATGCCACAAAATATGAAAATATAAACACAAGGGGATGCTTTTGCCTCTGTTTCCTTTGAATGACTGCAGACGAGAGGGGCAACAAGGTCACAGCGATGAAAGAAAGGTCAGAAATAATGACACATGTACTGTTTTTCTATCAGATACATGAAACCTTTGCTTATTCTGGCCACACACACACACACACAGGCTGCAGAAACCAGATAGCCTATTTGATGTGACAGGTAATTCCAAGCACATCGAGGGCAAATTATACAGACTCCAAGGGAAAGAAAGAGTGAGAATATGGAGAGTGATAAATTCCAGTAGAGGAGAGACACAGGCGTACTCCTGTCTTTCCCTCATCATTTCCACTGACTCAGATACGTTCCCACTTATGTACAATCACACATGGCTGAGAGCGTGATGCATCGGGCCAATTAAGCAGCTCTTTGTGCGGAAATTAATAACAGTAATTGATAGTGCCTGTGCAAATGATAGATACCAATAAATGAACTATGAAGTATATTTCTGTAAGTTTTTTTCTTGATGTTCAATGAACTTGGCAAAGTTGCTGTTTGATTTTGACTTTTATTTTGAACTATGGATGTAACACAGACATCTTAGAAATGTAAACAAACAGCACTTACAAGCTGTATTACGTTGAAGGACTCACAAGAGGGTGGTTTAAATAGGTACTGTGAAAAATGATGTGACAGAACCTGGGATAGCCTGACTTTTAGTCTACGCACCGATTAACTGCAACCTGCCCAGGTCTTTAAAACCCAATATAGCCAGTGTCCAATAAAGGTTTCTGTTAGGTATTATTATTCCACCTTTCACCTCAGTCTGAGAAATGACCTTTCTTTTACTGAAACCCAAGTGATATTTAAGTGAGCGTCGCCCTGATGTCACACAAACCCTTCAAAGTAATTACAAGAATATAAACCTGCCTTGTGTGATCATATCCTCTTTTTATTGCTCCTGAGTTATGGCCATGTATTTCATCCCTCTGCCTCCATAGCCTGGACAGGGCGGTGTGAGTCAGAGAGAAGGCCGTCACACTGAATGATGCATTTCCTGTCTTGTGTTACGTTACAGTGGTGTGATGTAAGTAGCCGTTGCAAGCACTCACAACTTTATAGTAAAGCAGACAGAATGAAGTAAAACATTAGCAAAATGAATGAACTGAGGCTCCTTCTGTCCTATCAGCTGTCTTGTGAGGCCATGGAGGAAATATATACCGTACGATTCCAATTAGGACAAAATCAATGAGTCAAATGGGCTTAAATAAAACCTGTAGCGTGAAAGAGAATTATATCTAACGCAAGTTGTCATGTGTCTGAAACAAAGTGAAAAGTATTAAGGAATAAAACCTAGTAGCCCATGGTGACAACTAGTCCTCCCAGTGCATGCACAGAAACACTATGTTTTGCCAATAATTTGTACTGTACAGGCCAAATGCTCCATCTGATAATGTATTTCTGCGCTTCTGCAGGAGACATGCATCCATTGCACTCGGCTGCAACAGCTGCTGCATCAGCTGCTGCATCAGCTGGACAGGGTTTCCAGGGACACTCTGAGGAGTATTCTAGCCCTCTGTATCTATTAGGTGATAGACTGGTATAAGCCGTTTGATAGTAGCTCATTTACTGCTTTCATGGCACAGTTAACAGGCAGATTAGAGTTAGGGATGTGACAGCATGGATTGGGTTGGATAGATGACTGGATGTCACAGTGTCTGGCTCACACAGCTGCATAGACGCTAGATTAAAATATGATCTACCCAAAAGGACATTTCATTGACCTCAGAAACTCTGCTTTTGCACTGCTGCCACATTCATAAAGGATGGATTTAGTAACTACAGCAGAGAGTTGAAGCCTTTATGTACTGTATTTTATAGGTGTTTACTCGTACACACTGAATGCTCTGTATCTCTTACAGATGCATCTGCGTGTGCTCAGAGGTTCACGAGTTTAGACCAGTACTGTATATGGGTTTTTGATAGAAGGGTGTTTTTCTTTTCAGTGCTCACTATGTGAAGCCATGCTCTAAAAATGAATCACTTTCCAGAAATTATGCGCACGTAAAGTGAATCGTGTCAAAAAGTTATTATAGCAATTTATCTGTTTATGATGTGTGTTTGTGACCCTGTTACTGTGCAAGAATGGGGAAAAGAAGGTGTTGCAGCGTTAAAGTGTAATCATCAGTGGCTCACACTGCCCCACAGCTATAGATAATTATAACAGCACACACACACTGATGATAATGTGTATACTATACACACATTCTCTCTCTCGCTGTCTCTCGCTTAAGTTAAGGAGGCCACTAGGGAGTTATTACAGTGAACTATAACTCCTACTAAGTAGGTTACTTACTGTGTAACTAGACAGGACAAATTAGGCCTCTGACAAGTGTTGTTAATTATCCTGCTGTGTTCTAATATAAACACAGTAGTTCGACTTTTCAGGGAGAAAGATATGTCACTGCAACTGAAAACAACCCAAACAACAAATCCAATTCCACAGCAACACTGTCACTTCTTTTTTAATTCTGTAAGTTTATTTCTTAGGACCCCGTGTGTGTGGGTGTGTGCGCGTGTGTGCGTGCGTGCATGTGTGTGTTGTGTACATGATCATCATCAGCGTCAGTATCATGCAATGAGCCATTATGTTTCATTTATTCACATATCAAGGCTTATTACAGTGCACACAGCTGCCCAGAGTGTTACACAGAATGTGCTCATTTTGTACATGAGAGGGACAAAATGATGGGCTAGTAGTAAAAAAGAGGAGTTTACATCTGTTGGATGGACAAGGTTGGGCCATGAAAATTATGACGAACGCCATTAAACTTTCCTTTGTAGATTTTGCTTCAAACATAATCAAATATGAACCCAACATGATATCAAGTTAGAATTTACATAAAATATTACACAAGATATGCTATACTTAAATGTTATATATATATATGTATGTATCTACATATGAGATGACCTTTGTCAGGATATAAGATTCTGGGCAAACTGCCCAGCCTGATGAGAACAGAACATCTGCGCTTTTGTGTCTTATTAACATATTGTTTACATAGATTGTTCTGTAAAACCTCTTCAAATTCCTGCTAAACATAATATGTTGTTTTCTTCCACACTTGAAATAAGTTTAGCAAATAGTGAAAATTTATATCAGGATTATGCAACTGTTAAAGTTGCATAAAAAGCTTTGAAAATAGCCAAAATCATTTGAATGCTTCAGTGACTGGTAATGGAGAGAATTGTGACTCTTTCACTCCCACTGTTTGATTCATTCCAACACATTTTCTTTGTTACACATTTACTTTGTCTTGCAATTTTTGTGAGTGGGACCAATATTGCACGAGAAGCAACTAACTGAATGATCGTCAGCAGCTTAAACTGCAGACCATGAGGTCTGGCCACTGTTGAGCGACACAGTTGGAGTTGTCATCAGATTGATAGGTTTTGTTTTCTCCACAGGAAACCCACTCAAACCATTCAGAGCCCAATAGAATGAACTGATGGATCACATTTTGCAAAGAAAACGTTGACCAGCCATAGACAAGTACATGAATTTCATATTATGATATCTGGCGCCGCAGATGCCACCGACACCAGAAACCAGAAACACTTGCACGGTTGCAATGGTATAGTTTTAAATGTTTGCTTAATACATTGTTATGAATATGTTACGTCAGAAAGAAGCTGGTGAAACAATACCATAAAGAATAAGGTGAAAATTTACATGGAATGGAACTGAAAAAATATTTTACTATAAAACAAAAAGAAAGTACATTAAAAGTAAAGCAAGTAAAATCCACAATTCTCCATATAATATACTAGTTGTGTTTTATTTAGTTAAGTGGTGCAATTGCCACTAAGTGAATTTCTTTTCTGATGTAAATAGAGGCAAAAGCTCTCTTGCAGTTAATACTATCATAACATTCTTACCAGGTGCTTGAAAGATCCTTCTGGGAGATTTAGCAAATAAATAAAATATAATTAGAAGCTGAGCAACATCAAGGTAAAATAAGCCACTGCGCCTGTATTAACTTCAGTGTAAATCATAGTGTGTGATGGTGATTTTTCTTATTTAGGCTTTAAACATATTTGATTAAGGTAAAGCTACTATAGATTTGGAAAGAACTCTTGGATTCAGTCATTATTAAATGGGAGCAATTCTTCAACAATGTCAGTAAACTATTCTATTGCATACTAAAACAAAAAGTATGGAAGTATAAATACATTTATCAGACACAGGCCACTTTCTTATTCTATGCACTTTCTTGTTTCCCAGTTGGTAAAGCTGCTGATCAGTATCAGGTCGTCCCAAATCTGGCAGCGATAAAGTCACTGGCTGCTGAAGGCAAAGTTATGAATAATAGATAAGACAGACTTAAACCCTGCTCCTGGAGGCTATTTCAGAAGGAGGGGAAAATGAGGGAAAAAACCAGAGAGGAAAGGTGAGAGAGGGTAAACACATCGGGGTGAGCAGATAATGAGAAAGCAATAAAGAGTGGGAAGAGAGGGGGTATCTTAGTGACGAGCAGGCTGCTACAATACCAGTTTACTGCATCACAACAATGGCTGGAAATAATGAGGGGAAATCCTCATGAATTATTTAAAATGTGCACGAAATATTACGATTTTGCAAACAGAAATCAAAAGTGTGATTAGCACACTGCTGTTGCAGTTTGTTGACCTATGACCTTCTGTACTTAAAAGCATAATAACAGAATAAAAGCAAACGTTATTTGGAAATTGCTTTGTTTGAGGCTTATTGATGATTCAAAGAAAAGGAAAAGTAACACACTGTTAATGCTATGACGCAAAAGAAAAGCTCACATACAAATACTTCAAACTTAAACTTAATAAAATAAGCACGTTATAAGTTTTAGGAGGAAAGACTGTTTGCTGTTGTTGTAGTGTTTTGATGCCCCGTTCTGCCTCCACCACGTCTCAGCAGTGTGAAATACAGTAGAAAGTTGTGACTGTCATTTCCCTGTATCTGTCAGAAAGAATTCAGCAGCTTGTTCAGAACTTTTCACTTTCCTTCTCACCCTCTCACCACCTCTGCTGGGATGGAATCACTGCTCAGAGGGATACAGATCTTTAAAGTGAAAAACGCTGTTTCTAGTCCAACTGTGTCTTCTGAGAGTGATATTGATATATATGTTTCTGAGAGACCCTGGTCCCTGTTTAAGGTGCAAATATGTGCCGACTAATATTCAAATCAGCTGTTGAGCAGTGGTGCAAACAGCACCAGCTCTCTACAAGTCAAAGATATTGTATTTGCAGTAAATACCCACCCATCTGAAACCAGTCAATATTCTTTCCCCTCCAGGAACCTTTAAATAAGTAATTGTATTTATTGATACAGCCTACAGCGCCTTTAATGATCAATAAGTCACTGCTCGTTTAGAACCATGTAACTACAAATTCTGAATCAATTCGATAAATTTGGGGACCATAAATTTTTTTTTAAATTTATGGTCGCCAAACTCAGAGAGCAACACAGAGAGAGAAATTACAAAGCTAACATGTTTTCATGTCTTTTTGTACACTTGCATGGAAAAGATCATTTTTTGTAACCACACCCTGAATACAATATTCCACATCACAACAGAAGATAACTAAGATTTCTTCAGGAAACAGGACTCTGTTTGCATCTGAAGGACACATGTGATCCCATAGGTAGGTAACAGTCACCATGCTCCATCTATGTTTCAGGATTGTAATCCTATTTCTGTAATGTCAGAAATACTAAGATACTTTTATCATACAACCATATACAGTATACTGCATGAACTATTACTACTGAACATAGAATGAGGCAATGATATGAATGACTGACACTTGTTGTGCTTTTATTGTTCCTCACAGCCAACAGCTGATTTTCCCTCCAAATTCTTTCCCTGTAAAAGATTCTTGTTTTTATGTACAGTAGAGGTCTATGACTATAAAACCACTACTGTACATAATTAACATAAAACCTCTACATAACGATGCCAAAAACTCTAATTGTTTTGGCATCATTAATATTTATAAGCCATTTCACGGCATCAAGGTTAACGGCGGGATAATGTGGTGGTTAAAGAGACGATCCTGATTCCAGATGATCACCACCTTTTTTCCAACTACAGTCAATATTTCCACCCCTGCTACAGAACTCCACTCACCAAACACCCCCCCAACACCACATGGCTTGTCTGCTCATACAGAGCATTATGGATGGAATATAAAATATATTTATCTTTTTTTTATTCTTACAATTTACATATTCTACTGCCCTTCCCATTGCTCACTGTAGAGAGAATAATAGAAGGAGGAAGAGGAGAAAATGAAGTGAGGAAGACTGCACTGTAAAGAGCAGGCCTGATAATTTAAAACCATGCGCAGCTGTTTATCTTACACACTGGAAGATAAAGCTGACGTCATGCAGTACTTACACTGGTTGAAATGTTGTTTTATAAAGTGCATTTTCTGCTGTATAGTAAGGCAGCATTAACACAAGCTGCAAAAGACACACCCATACAAACATATAGATAATTGATACACAAATAATTAATATGTGTTCACAGGCATGCAGCAAAAAGTGGGAGTTGATGGCTCCATTGCTCTAGTGTCCAGCGCTGGCTGCATCACTACAGACTTAAATAGATGAGATTATTTTTGTCACTTCTGATTATTGAGCAGAAACTCATCATTAAGTAAAGTAATTGAGAAAATTTGATATGATTTGATCTCATCTCATTGCTGCAAGGTTAGCAAGACAGTCACACCAAAAGCTGGAATGTTTAACAGTCACCTGAACTCCACAGTCAGCAAAGAGAACTGTGAAGTGGTTTTTCAGGTGTGATTTTTACCTGAAAACGAAAAAAGGATACAATAAATAAATTGTAAATGTTTTATTTGATTAAAACCTTAGAACAACTGAGAGATTCACAAATTAACTGACTTGAAATTACTTCATTAATGATAATTAATCATTACCCTCGTCACCATTACGAAGCTGATAAGAGTAATACTGGACATGACAGTTTTATAGGAAATCGCAGTAGAGAACATTGAGATTAAGGGGCACACTGCAGCTGCCACAGCTTTATGTACAGTGTATATGGTTTTAGTTTATAGGATCAACAGTGAGGTCAGTCAGCTCTTTTACAGCAGCTTCTTGGAGGCCAGCTTCTCTGAATCGTGCTGAATCATCACTAATCTCTTAGACAGAAGGAGAAAGAGTGAGAAAAGTGGTGAGAGCCAGGCTGCCGGAAGACGACAGGACACTCAGCTATTACAAAAAAATCCAATGACAATCAGGCTGCTGGTCAAACAGCTAAGAGGCTTTATAATGCCTACACACACACACACACACACACACACACACACACACACACACACACACAAACACACACACAACTTCTGAGCACATCACATTACCTTTCATAAATTTCCTTATTACTTCCATTACCTTACAGTAAGCTAAAATGTATTCACTTTACAATGTAATGATATATGTTGTGAGAATATGCTTTTTGACCCCATTAGGAAGGACAGTCAATATAATGTAACTGAGTTACATTATATAAGTCCAGTAAAAATGGACACACACACACACACACACACATCCGACTGTTTCTGCCTCCCTCCATGTCTGTCTCCACAGTACCAGTCTGTGCTTACCTCCTGCTGGATTTGAGAGTCTTACCATTTAAGCCCTCTAAGTGCTGCCTTATTGTTGATAAGGAGAAATATGAGGGGGGTGGTTAGAAGGGTCTGCACCATATTATAAAAGAGCTCAATTCAGGACTCAGTCATTTGTAGGCATGGGTGTATACCCAGCCTTAGGACCTTGAGGTTTCGTTAAGCTCTAAGCCCGAGTTCAGAAATGCAATTCCACATAAACATAATGCCACCTGTGCATCTGCGCTCCTGCTGCATCTGTATGTGTGTGCATGGATTTGTTATATAGAATAAATAGGTCTATATAAAACCCCGTTGTTCAAAAACAAATGCACTGCACGAAAAATTACAAATAACAAAACTAATGATTAAGGGTAGTTTACTATTTGTTTGTGTTTTCACACACTGGCATTCAAGCATTTAATCATAGTCAAGCTTAACAATGAGTGCAGTTCACACTTCTCAAACTTGAAGTTGTCAGATTTTGTAAAAATATAAACAAGTGGTTTTTTTTTTTCTTTTTTTGCTGCAATCATTCCACCATACAAGCATAGTGGCCTCATGGAAATCCATCCCCAAAGCAATTTCGTTGTAAGAGATTGGGAACCCAATCTATTTAAACACTTTCCTTCGTTCATTTCAAGCGACTTTTATTAAGCAAACACAAAAGGATGATGAAGTTATTAGCTCCAGGCAAGGACATTGGACATTTAATGACCTTCAAATGGCAGCTTTTCCTTGATCAAACAGTAACACAACGAGGACAAAAACACACCACCAGTTCAGTTAGTCCTGTTCAGTTATTAGCACATATACATATGCACATACACACATGCACAAACGCTCAAACATGCACAAACTCATGCATGAACACACATATATTAAGAACCAGAGGATTGCAAGGTCAGCCAGAAACATGACAACAAGCCAGCTGCTTCCACATCTAAAAAGGGATTTGATTTAATTCTCAGTAATTCTCAGGGAAAAAATATAGTTATTAATGCTGAAATGTACAAAAACAGTGGATGTATTTTAGTTCGGGAAAAACAGATGTAGAGCTGTCCTTGGTGCTGAAATGGAATATCCACAATATTGCAATGTGTTGTTTTTTAAAAAAACTCTTTAGAAAATCTGATGTGCAAAGCTCTGACTAATGCTGTTAAATACATGTAATTGAGTAGAAACTAGCAGAAGAAAATATTTGAGGGACCAAATTATAACATTTCATGGACCATAGCTAGAAGTAAATATTAAATATTTAAAATGTTTGGCCAATGATCTTTTAAGGAAACTAAATAAACTATGCGTTCCTTAACGGTAAACAGCTGAACTGGTCCTTTACAGTCTGAAAGCCTGTATGAACTTGAAATCCAATGTCACTTTAGAGGAGGGTAAAATAAATTACGCTAGAGAGTAGAGTAAAGCGCTGTGGCTCCAGTCCACAGGTGTAGTGCTTGCACACACACACACACTCACACACACAGAGAGAAAGCGAGAGAGAGAGAATTAAGGGTCTGATGCAAGGTAATTTTTCTAATTTCTAATGCATGAATATAAAATTTTTCATCCCAGAAACCTCACAGTGGTTAACCCACTACTATATGTGTCGGTGAGATATGTGGGTCTGCCATCAGCCTGCTTAGAAAGATATTACAGCTCAGAATCACAGACACAATTAGAACCTTCTCTAACAAAAGAGAAAGAGGTAATGAGATAAAGCAAACAGGAAAACATTTCTACACAGATTCTGACAAAAGACAGTGAAAATGGGGAGAGAAGAGAAGACCGCAATCTATGTGGTCTGGTTTCTCTCAAGTTCAAAGGGACCACAAAGTCATCATAACTTTGAGATACATTTCTGGAGTAGCTCCTGTCTAAAATGAGCACACTTCTCTCACATAGGAACATTTATAATTATGACGCACAAAAAAAAGTTCAGCTGAGTGCAGCACCAGCTGCTGCAGGTAGAGACTCATACCTATTTTTAACACAGGAGTTGTGACAGATTGACCTAGCTCACTCTGCTGCTAACAGCACAGCCAACCACTATTATAAGACTGGAACCTGTGCTGACTTAAGCCTGAAGTTTACGGGGTCGATTTCCTGGATTAATTTCAGTAGGGCCACACAGCTTAAAAGAGTATTGGACTTCTTCCACCCTGTGTTCTGTTAGCATCAAATATTATAAAAATATTGTTCACAGTAAAAGTGAGTGTGATACACAATGTGTGTGTGTGTATGAATGTGTGTGTGTGTGTGTGTGGGTGTGCGTGTGTGTATGTGTTGCTCTTAAAATGACCTTCATCAGACTCTTGCTTTGTCTAAAAAATATTTCAAAAGAATTCTGATGAAATTTAAACAATAATGTATATTATTCACTAGTTAGTGCAGGAAAAAAACTCCATTTTGAAAAATTCACCATGCATGTTTTCATATATCGGCGGTTAGGTACAATGGAAAACAGTACTTAGTATAGAATTATGGCATACAAATCCTGAATTAATAATCGGTAAGGCAAACCAATAGATTTTATTTATGACCACTTCAGTCAGCACTGCTTCGGAGTGAACGCTATTTTATGAAGGAAAATTAAAGTTAAGTCCACTTTTCTATTTGTCATTTGTATCCTGTCAATAAACACTTTTAGCTGTGTTTTGAAAAGTGTACACACACACACACACACACACGTATATGTATATCTGTGTTTGTGTGTGTGTGTGTGTGTGTACATACTCACACATATATAGTCGGCTAATCATGTCGGCAGACTGGTCCCCTCCACAGTGCATACAGCCACATATTAACATATTAACTTCTTGCAAGCTACATTTCATGAATGACTCTTATGAGGTCTGGAGACAATTACGAGAGGAAATTGTTCCCCCACAAAACTACGTTAGGTTTTACTCTCTCTTTCAAAATATATACACTAAATTATCTATGATGAGCAAATTGTGTTTTGGCCACTTGTTTTCATTCTCCGCAACGTTGATCTTTTTATACTTACAGGAGGTAACAGTAATACCCTGCTACATTACATATCTGCGGGCACTCAGTACATCACATCAGTTGATGGCCTTGGTAAAACTTTTATCAAGTTTTATGCATTAGTGTGGTAAAAACCCTCCAGTCTTCCCACGTCCACATAATAGTGAAGTGAATTATGTATGAAGCAACGTTTTAAGCCAACAGGTCCACAGACTGATGAGCTCTCTCCATGGTACTGAAACATTTCATTCAGGCATTAACCACATGTAGATCAAGTGAACACCGGGAGCTGACAGTGCTGAATTAAATGCTTCCTCTCTGAGGCTAAATGTCAAATTGTCAGTAAAATAGTATATTGTTTTGGCAGTATATCTGGTATATTTCTGAATATGAATTTATGTACCAGTCTAGTTATGATGCAGGACAAATTTCAATGTTAAAATGAGCAGAAGTAAAATAATTTACTTTCCACATACACCTGCTCTCATGCTCATCTTTATTGGAACTGCATGTCTCACCACCGAACGCTTTTCTCAGAACTCCCATTCATACACTCAAACACTAAGTGACAGAGGATGCAAATGGCATAAGGGTTAATTGCATGATGAGCGAAATCGCAATTACCGACAATGGTACCTTTTAGAGTAAGTCACATGAGAGGTGGCGAGAATGGCTTGGTGGCTTCTCTTCTGGTGACGGCTGATAAATTTAATTGCCACTTTCAGATGTGCATTCAGGTGAGTCAAAACTAAATTAGAGAATTCACTGTAACTCTCATATGTTTGTTTGTTTGGTCTGCGTTGCATCGTCAAACACATTCCCACAGTGGTAATTTTCACTGATGGGTATATTGACCACTTCTTATATTACATTAATATAAGAACCGCTAGTGTCTTACACCTTTCACCTAAGATTTCTTTGTATTACCAAGATAGGTATAGGAAATAACATGGGAAAAACTTGGGATAGTTTAGATGCTAATAAAAATAACAACTTTAAGTCCAAGTGAGGTCTTTAGTGTTACTGGTTTAACATCTTAACAATAAGTTAGATATTTGGTGAAGGATGTGGTTGAACAAATTTCCATTTGATAAAAGTAGATCTCAGACATGACTAGGTTGTTGTTTGACAGAGTACCACTTTGTTAAACAATGTCAGAAATACTGTAATGGGAGTCATAATGAGGTCAAAATTATCGTCACATTGCTCTGCAGTTAATCATCATGTACACCTCTACAGGCGTCACGTCTCTCAGAGAGTGCAACCGTTACTGTGATGTTTCTCAGGTTTTAATATTGAAGAGCTCTGCGGGCCGTCTCCAGCTGCCGCGATCGCACAAATGAGAGCAGACAATCACACAGACGTTCAGCAGGATCAAAGTGTTGTCTGTAAAAGACAGACAGACAAACGGGAGCTGGCGCAGCAAGAAATGAAACAAAAGCCTTTCAGCCTGGACTGTGCACAAGGCTGCTTCGTGGTCAGTCTCCTTGCTACGTTTGTCCGCAGTCAAACAATGACCAACGCTGCTTGAAGGAGAAGAGGAAACCACAGAGGACAATAATGGGATGGAA
Organism: Trinectes maculatus; assembly: GCA_016785345.1. Taxonomy (NCBI): domain Eukaryota; kingdom Metazoa; phylum Chordata; class Actinopteri; order Pleuronectiformes; family Achiridae; genus Trinectes; species Trinectes maculatus. The sequence continues at coordinate 600,732 of JAFBJQ010000470.1, read as the reverse complement.
ACAAAAGTGGCAGCCAACTAAAAGTGTTAAAGGTAAAAGGAACTACAGGTGAGAGACAAGATGGAAACAGCTGAACAAAATATATAAGCTGCTGTGAGTTATTCTGAGATGAACAGTATTTGCTTTGACGTGGTAAACGTATGATCCTTAATGTTCTGAGGTCATCAATGAATAAAATGAATAAAATGTGATGATATGATATTATACGATAACCGTACAGCCTGTCTAAAGAGTACCAGTCAACACACACACACACACAAATGATTTCTCTTATAGTGACTTGCAACTAGTCCCCATAAGGAAGGCAACTCCCCATGACGCAACGGTGTGACTGTCACGTGTTTATGTGTGTGACGCCTGTCACTCAAACCTATAAAGCTTCCCCACCGGCCTTCAGACTGTCTCTCACTCATCTCATCCTGACAAGCCAAAAACCCTGGATGAAACACATAAGGTCAGGTAATTTATTTCTTTTGCAGCCATTAAAAGCACCTGCTCACTGTTCATCAATATCACCCAGAAAAACCAATGTCATTCCCCTTCCTGTTTTTCCTTCTCTCTTATAAATTGCACTGCAGCCCTGGACATAAATATTCACACACCTGTAGCCTGTCCATCAGTTTGACCTGGACTTGTGTCAGCTCTACTGCCTTAATTTTTCATCTTAGCCTCGCTCCCTTTTCAGCGGCTGGAGGCAACAGCACAGCAGTGGTGTTCATTCATCGCTCCCTCCTTCACTCAGCTTTACCTCCCTTGATCTCTCCCCCTCTCCCTCAGGCTCCTGGATGCAGTAGCACCTCTTACTGGGAGAGCTGGCTTGTCCTTGAATGAGTGCAGGTGGATGGCACTCAGCTGTGATTGGTCCGGCAGGAGGTCAAAGTTAAACTCCGACTCGTTGAAAATCCTGCGGAGTGAATCTTTATAGGATGCTGGTGTAAAGCACAAGAGGGATGACAGGTATGAACAGAGATGGAATTATGCTTGTAAAAGTCGACTTGTGTTAGATCATTGTTGACATTAAAGAAAACAAATCCTCATCACCAGACCTCATGAGAGCTGAAAAGGAGGAACTGTTTACAAGACAACAACATCATATCTTTCTAACACTAGAGAGACCCCGGTTCGGCTTCGCAGCTGAGTGGACCCTTCGCAAAGTTCTCCAGCAAGCAGATAGGACAAAGTGATGCTAGAAAGTGACACTTCACACTGACAGACAAAAGGAGAAAAACGCTTGACTTGAAGAGTCTCATTCAACGTAGGGGTCTCAAAGAGATGATATATGATTTTGACTTTTATGGTGCAGCCCCGAGATGCATAAATCCAAGTCAGCCTGCCAGTCTTCAGGCTGAAGGTGAACATATCAGTGCAGACCACACACACACACACACACACACACACATTCAGGAGAAAGGAAAAAAATTAATGGTGCCGAACAGCCGGAAACAGCAGAGAGGGAAGAAAATACAGGAGCCACACAATACAGACAGAGAAATAAAAACACCAGGTGAAATAAACAAAACAAAGAATATGCAATATACTGTAGTGGGATAGTTAAAACACGTTTCTACATTTTTAAAATACTATCAATTCATGTTACAGGAATGACTTTTACTACGATCATTTCTAATATAAAATTTTATATGAATAAAATTTAATGTCAGAATATATCGGTCGATAATATCGGTAGGCCGATAATATCAGACATCTCTAACTTTTACTCTTCTGTAACATGTAATCACTAATAGAAAAAAACATGATCATTTTACTGTTAAATATTCAGTTCTTTACATCTGCTAGAAAAACAACACACCCCAATCACAAACGCACAACTAATAAATCATCTCATAATGTGTCATTTCAGCTGCTTGAAAGGAACGGCGAAAGAAACTGACAAATAACATTACTTGGCTGGATGCCCAGGCTGACATTTCTACTTCATTCACAAGTTGGTCTGCGCAAGTGTGTGTGTGTTTGTGTGTGTGTAAAAACCCTTGTGGCAAGTGTAGAAAGATAACATTTCAAAGTGTTCCTCCTTTTTGCAGTTCTGGTGCAGCGAGAGAAAAAGCAGCTAAACACTATCTGCCTTCACCTTCTAAATATCACTCTTCCTCAGGCAGAAGTGGATCTGTAGCACGTTGCCCTTATCCAAACACAAACCACAGGAAGCCAGAGCCCTCACTTCATTTATTAGACTATCCGTCTCTCCCTGCATCCTTCCATAACCTTCCCTCTCTCCGCTATTCCACTTTTGCCTCTGAGAACTTATTTATTTCTCTCTATACCGCCTGGCCATTCTTCATTTCTCTCACCGCAACTGTCAATCTCACGCCAGTCAGCAGAGGCCACTTATCCCAACGCTACCTATCCCACTTTCTCTTAGATCATTACACCACACTGTATCTCTCTCTCTCTCTCGCTCGCTCACTCTCTTATGTCTCATTTTGATGGCCTGAAGTTAGTCTGAGTGCTTCTTCTCTCATTTCTCTCTTCTCCTCCACCCACAGCTGAAATACATCTGTTGTTACACTCGATACCGTCTCCACAATCCAATTCGTCTTTTCCCAACACCTGCTTTCTTCTCCGTGGATTTTGCCGTGTGGCCAATTGGAAACGGAGGTTAAAAGATGTACAATTAATTATTGTTATTCTACATTTTGTGTTTGTACATTTTTCAGTCATGCTGTCTCTGAATCGATTTTTTGTTGCTGTCTGCTAGTGTTCTACCTGACATATTCTACCCTGAATAAACCAATGCAAATATGCAGTGGGCCTGGTCATCCGTGATAGTGGGGAAAGAGGGGAGTCTGATGCTTTGCTCAGGTTTCCCCTGGGCCAGATATAACGACATGTTATAGTAAGTGATAAGTTCTGCCTCTGGCACTGAGCTGGAACTTCTGCAGTCTCTTATCACACACAGAGAATTACATTTTTAATTCCAGAAGTATAAGGTTTTGGGAGAATAAAAAGGCAATGAAAATAATGTGTTAATTTGACATTATTTAGGCTGAAATTTTGTCCCAGCAGGATGTACACACTGTTCCGAGTTTATCATCCACTAAGGAAAAAGGTACTCAGTGTATGTAATTAAGCTACATGGACATAATGCTACTTTTAGGAACAGATAAAGGAAAAGGCAAGTTAAGCAACAAAATGGATTTGTTCAAGTGTGTAACCTTGTTTGCATTATTGTCCTGTGAACCATATTAGTACAGTTTATCACTCACAGTAATTAAGAATTCCATTTGGAAAGACAAAACCATGTCTCAGCATAATAGGTATAAATATTGATTTAGAATTTAAACTGCGGGTTGTAACAGCAGAAATGAGTTCCAGCTCTTCTGTGTAATAACAGAAGTGATAGATTTTTCATTCTGACTCTTATTTCTTTTTTCATTTGAACCATTTGACAAATTTGTTTTCATCTATAATTTCTTTCGGAGCTATATGTCTCCACAGTGTCCAGGAGGAACTGATGGTAAGCAGACAGCAGACAGGCAGCGTGCTCCTCGCAGGAGGAGCTATCGATCAGCTGCGGGTCAGATATGAGAAACCGGCTTATGGCAGCAAATTACCTTCTCTTTTTTTCCCTGTTTCCACCCTCTCTCCTTATATCTGTCTAACTCACTGCCTTGTTCCCCACATCTTCAATGGCCTCTGGCTCTGATTGATCGAGACTCCCAGGGCACAGACCCAACAAATAACACAAGCCCTCGGATTTTCTTCGAGCACTCACAGATCTGTTCACTGACAAACACAAACACGCAAACACACACCTGCGCTGCTTAACTGACTGGCTCCTTCAAGGAAACCGGTGGATACAGAGACATACAGTACAGTACATACTGTAATAATACGTGCAAGCGTCAGTAAAAGTCAATGGACACTTTCTTTTGTAACAAAACAACTGCACCACAAACTTAAAAATATCGAAACATACACAGTTATTTTTTCCTGTTAACTATAAACATCTGAATGATAAGTCGGTAAAACCAGAAAGTTGAAAGTTTCTGGGCTTTGGCTTGATGACAGACAAGAGATGTGAATTGAAAAGACATTTTGAACATATAAGAAGTTCAGATGATGTGACTATTCTGCATTCAAATAAACAATTCATAATACACTGATACATGAGGAAAGACTACAGAGAAATGTGAATTGAAGCCGTTGCTAGGATCAAACATAGAGGAATCAGATGTGTAAACAGAGGTCATTTGTTTCCTTAAACTCACGCGTCTGATTCAGGAGCGTCCTGACGTTGTTGCTGCTGCACCTGCGAGTTGTTCGGGCTTTCTGCCACCGTGACATGAAGGATGAGGAGGTGACAGCCATCGCTTTGGGAACACTGAGGACCAACACCGTGACATACGTCTTCCTGAGTCTTCCAACACATCATCTGTCTTCTCATGCTCTTCAGTCAGCTGTGAAAAAAACAATGATTAAAAAAACAATGAAACACTGGACTTCAGACTAATTCTTCAGTCACAAACTATCAATCATTAGCAGACACACGAGTTTCAAATACTGTACATTCTGTGGATTCTGTTATGTGACAAAGACCCCTTGTCACCATAATAGTTATTACCATTAAACTCTGATTTGCATCACCAGCACTGACGCTATGGGGATTTTCTTTCTTTCTTTCTTTTTTTTGGTGAAGTTCACTTATAAGTTAAGAGAATATATAAGTAATTGTTGGATTTTGTGTCTGTGTGCGTGTGTGTGTGTGTGTGTGTAGTGATGAGCATGTCTCTGTAGCAATTGCAGCAAATGTTTAATTACATGGGTTCAAAGACACTCCATTATAAGAGAGCGGACAGAGTGTGTGTGTGTGTGTGGGGGGGGGTAGTAATCCTGCCTCCTGTGAGCTCCGTGCTGCTGTCAGACAATGTTGCGAGGACAAATTTAATTTAGTCGCAGGATTTAGCCCATTCAGGAGCTTACTTTGCTTTAACCGTCATGAGCTGATAAAGGAGCAGAGTTGAAGGATCCAAACCCATTCACCTCAGCGGCTCCAATTGGAACATCTCATGAACTTCAACATTTTTGAAGGACTTTATGTTCACACCTGCGCTCGTACCAGCTCCAATTGCAATTCTGAACAACTGAACTACGCTCCGACATTTTTCTGCCGCGAATAAATTCACGTTGACAGTCACCGACATATTCTGTGTCAGAGAGCCAAAGCAGCGTTTAGCTTGGTAAATAAGCAGAACGGATGAGGACATGTAAGGCAAACAGTGCTAACAAGAAAAGTGTGAACTTACACTGTACCATTTTAATCACCCATGGGAGATGATACAGAGAGACAGTCTGTAATGATTTCCACTCTGCAGATAAACCCTGAGAGCTTCTAGATAAAAGTTATATTTCACAACCCTCTGGGAGCAACTGCAAAATAAATCTCTGGAAACATCTGTACAGATAGAAACCGGAAAAAAAAATATACTGTATTTCCTGTAAAGTGCAGAGATATCCCTGGTGTGTGGGGAGATTTGTGAGGGGGGCATGTCTTTTTAACATGGCTTCCAGTCTCCCTCCACCCACCATAACCACAGAGAAGATCCATCGCATTAGGCTGACAGTTGCTAAGGTCTTAGAGTTTAAATTCCAACATGCTCTGGAATGGGAATACAAAAAATAAAATATCAAGGGTCTTGTCTGAAGTGAAAAAGTGAGCGAACATCCACCATCTGCATAGTCTTACATACCTGGCTGCCATTCACTCCAGATGGCGTGCTATCAAAGTAAAAAGAGCAGGCAGAGTAATGTGGAAGCCTTATTTTGTTTCTACCTTCACCATCCATCTCATTACATGCAACATGACGTAGAAAAACGACTAAAGCACCAGGACCAGCGAGAGTTTGCAATTAAATGTCAGAGTGAATTCAGGTACAATCGGAGAAGTGGTGGGCAACGCTTTCCCCATTAGGGGTCATTTAAAGTTTTATCAGATTCTTCAAGGACCATTCCAAATCACTGAGCACATATATCACAATAACTCACTGATGCAACGGCTGGAATGGCTTTTACTTTGGCAAGATGACTGAACTGGTGAACTGGCAGTGATGATGATGATGCTGTTCCTATCAGCTTTTTCGGTGCTATTTTAAAAAGAACTACTCACAACAGCTGTTTGTCCAAACAAAGCTGATACTTCACTGCAGGATGTATATTTTGTTTACACTGATTGTCAGGAGAGAGATTAGAGATAACAGATATCTGAGCTAGAGCGTGATGTAATATGATGAAATAGATCTTTTTACACTTCACACACACACAAACACACACACACACGCACTCATTCACTTTCTTAACGCTCGCTGCCAAAGTCTGTTGCCACTGATCAAACATGGAGACAAACTAATTAGGATGCGGAGACGATGCAAACAGATTGATGCACCATCACTCTCTGTTTTCGTCAACATTCAGCCAGTGGTTTTCTATTATTCTGCCTATTATAATGTTTCACTTGCAAACCTGTTTTTAAAAACCCTGAATACTGGAAGGTCGTAGGAAGATACATGGAGCAAATAGCCATCTCATTCATTTCACTTTGAAATGAAACGTTTACAAAAAGACAGTCACCTACTTTTCTGCTCAGATCCAGGAGGATGAAAAATGTCAGAGTGAAATAAAATATCAAAACAAGCCTTTTATTCTAAATGCCACACTGCGGCCCAAGTTTCCTTTCTCGACACATGTTTATTTTTTGTCATCAGTTTCTTACATGCTCCTTCACAGTTTCCACAGTATATCGGACATAAACACAGAAATGAATGCACAGTCCATCACAAGTCTTCCATCACCAGGATGTGGTGTTGCTATGAAAGGAAGGAATCACTGTTGGCTGTTACAATCTGTAAGTAATATATTAAACTAATGTGGAAGTACAGTTATGTACAGAGTTCTGTAATCGGTTTTAAAGGGGTGCAGCAGGAGGATGCAACAATGCTGTAAACATGGTTTGTGTGCGCTTTTTATTGATTTTAATATAACTTGATCATTGTGCACACACACACACACACACAAACTGGAAGTAGCTTATGAAAGTTGCAGAGGAAGACTGTCCTTAAAAATCCATCCCCTCCTTTCAGCTCTCTCTGGATCGCATTTCTCCTCTGGAATCTCTCCATCCATCTGGCAAAACCCTGATTCAGTGGCAAAGAGTAAGAGGCTGTCCCAGAAGCTGGCAGTGAAAGGGAGAAGGGATGAAGGGTGGATCAAGGTGAATTAAAGATGATGAGGTGTACAAAAGGTGCTGTTTATTCCATACTGTAGAACTACTTGTCATGTAAGCAAGTTAAATGACCTTTACACTGTCAAATCAACCATGGCTTAAAGAAACAGCATTAGTTTAACTGCAGGTCATTATCTGCTTCCTCAGCTATATCCTTCCAAACATTTATGACATTTATAACACGAGTTACAACATTTGTATTAAATGCATATTATATATTTGGGAATCATTTGGACTTCATCAGAACTAACTTTTTAACCTAACTGATTTGTATTGCCTCAAGCTGCACAAATGCTTTTCTCCAACAACTGAAAGGCAAACTGTTTTCAGTGTTTTTAGTTAAAATAACATCGATATCTGAAAATGGTTGTGCGTCAAAACAAACAAAAAAAAAGAAATCAAACCTTAAACCTCAACTAAACGCGTGACTTTGAAGAGCTGAGCTGCTGCCCTGGTAACAGGATACACCAAGATTTGCTTCGGGGAATAGAAAATCCTGGCCGTCAACAAACAGTCAACAAACACAACTGGTAATTCAGTTATCCGTGTGTGAGAAGTGGGACCCAGATGTGCAGTCAGCATGCGCTGTCACAACACCCCTGCCCTCAAACATCAAAGTAAACTGCAGCGATTGCTGCAGGAGCAATCGTCTGACAATCAGCGCTGTAGCTTGCAGCAATGACTCACCCAGGAATAAACCCTCTCATCATAACTCTGATTGACCTGCTCTACACGGTGTCAGCCGCTTCATTGTCTTTACAGCCTACAAGGTTTAAAGCAGCAGCTGGGCGGATTTGATTAGACGTCTCAGTGACGTCTCCCTCCCCAGCCACTTCCCTCAGTTCATCACGCTGAAGACAGGCACTCCGAGGAGTCATGTGTAATTTCTTCAGCGCGTGCCGGGTTTTGCCTGGGGATGTCTTCCTCACAGCCTGGGAGCCGTACGCTTCAGGGGGCTTAAACACCTCAACTTGTCTTTTTTACTGAATTGATGTAAAGCTCCTTTGCTTTTGCTTCTGAGCAGCACTGCAAGCAGCTCTTTACCTTTTACATTGTGTATTTGAATTTGATGTTTCCAGCTTCACACCTGATTTCTAAGGTTTGAACAAACTTCTAATGTTTGTGTCAGGATCACTGTAAAAAAAAGAAAGAAACTGAAATGTATTACCAAACCAAACTGGACTTAGTGACAGTGGTGTAATGCAAACTAAAACAATATAAATAATAATAATTCCTATTTTTCTTATCATTTTATTGCTACTTTACTTTGTATTTTGTTTATTCTATTATTTGAAAATCTCCACAAATTCTTAAAACTGTTCATTGCATTTTTACCTGTTTTTCTATGAGCTTTAGTAACTTTTTGAATTAACCACTGGAGATCAATAAAGAACCTCTGACTCTGACTCTGACTCTGACTCTGACTCTGACTCTGACTCTGACTCTGAGAGTATCCCGACACTGATCTGCTGCTTCTTACAATGGACACCTGAACACACAGAGCATCTCAGCAAGCAGGACTGACTACTACATAGACTAACACCGTCTCACACACAGGAGACAGAGACAGGACACAGGAACAAGTGAAAAGAGATACAAAACGCACAACCAATTATTTGGTGTGTGGAATGTTAGACAAAGCAAATTGAACCACTTAAGAGTCCACTTTAATTGCACTGTTCAAAAAGGTGTGAAATGTTTGGCTTGAAAAAAAAAAACAGAACTCAATTACAAGGTTTTCCCAAGAGAAATAATAGGGATGTAAGTAGGATATGCAAATGTTGCCTTTAAGGGGCTGAGAACAAGTGTTGTTGTGACACAATGTGGCGTGTGGTCTCCCATTTCGCCTGCTGATGCGTTGTTTACATATGTTATGATACAAAACAATTTCCTGTCGCTTAATAAAGTTATGCAAAGGAACAGTTTTCAGTTCTGAACAACAGAATTATCAGTCAGAGGAGCGAGTGAGAGAAAATAAGAGGAAAACCCAGGAAACGGATGACCTCCTCATCTCTCTCTCTCTCTCTCTCTCTCTCTCTCTCTCTGCATCAATATGGTTTTAATGAAACCCTGTTCCTACAACAATGTGTGTCATGGTGGAAAATGAGGGAGAAGTGATGGAGAGGTTCTGTTTTATAATCAGTTTTATTTACTAGTACTAACGGATGGGCAGAGGAGACGACAAACAAACGTGATCTGCATTCTTGCTTAGACCACGGACATTCATCACGTTAACAGGTACCAAACCCCTTAAAATGATGTACAGTTGCTTTGAATAGCTGTGGGTCCGTCACAGGGTTAATATGGTTCTAATGCTCAGCTTTAATGCTGCGTGGAGAGAAAATTGAAGGGAGAACAAGCGAGAGATGACAGTTGCTGAGGGGTTCGATCTGGAGCTGCTCCACTTAACTGGAGGATGAAGAGAAGAGAGATGAGGAGAGAAGATGAATGAAGAGAGCTGAGGAGTAATGTGCTACACTCAGTGAGCTGCAGCGGGCTCAATGATGAGAGTATTGTTATATTAATGGGATTTCATATATATATATGTGTGTGTGTGTGTGTGGGGATATATTTTTGCATATAAAAAGAAAATGGTACTAGTGGCGGCTGGTTGTCAGCACAGCAGGGAGGGACAGGAGTCAGTTCATGTACAATAGATAAAATGAGACAGAAGTGATGTGAAGAGGAGAGAAGAAAACATGGATCAATAAACATGACAGAGATGAAACAAGATCAAATAAAATAAATGGCAAGAAGGAAGGGGACATTTTGGGAAAGACACACAAACAGATGAAGCAAAGTTTTCAGACAACACACAAACACACACGTTAATGTTATGTTAATGTGTTCATTACAGCAAAAGCCTCAAGAAGTGATACTCTTGATGAGATACTGTAGATAACACAGATAAGTGTTTCGTTAGATTAATGTCAGCGCTAATAGGGAATTGAGAAAATATCAATTAAGCCCAGCACTGCAATTACTTGAACATACTGAACTGAAGCAAAGCATATAAGTCATGAAAACCCAGTCACTGATAAAACTCCACTCACATAGTGAGAGTGTTCTGTATGAAAGGGATTTTGTAACGACAAACTTTGTGTTGTACTTGTGCTCACACTAAGACGAAGAGGAGGAAGAGAAAAGAAAACGTGATACCACAACAGTAGCAGACCATGTCTATAGTCTTCGCTCATCTATTGCTGCACACTGAAATTTGCGGCTGCACATCATTAGCAACATCTCGAAATAACCACTTACTCCCACTTCAGTGCATATTTGGTTTATTTAGAGGAGCGGGAGAGTGCAGAGAGAGACGCAGGCTGTGTGGGGGAGTCAGAAGACAAAACCTTATCGTTTCACCTGTTTCGTCCTCCCCTCGTTTTTCTTCCTCCTCTTTGTCAGAACGCTTGGGGTCAAGAGGTAAGAAACAGGTTATTTACTGGTGATTGCAGGTTTGGAAATAATAATAAGTGAAACTGCAGGGCATGGTGTGTGGGTGGCGAGTAATTTTATCCCTAAATGAAAGAACAATGCTTTACTTACACAGAACAAAAACTGATCCACCAACTTTCTGGCTTTTCTCTTCTTCACGTCATCTTTGCTGCGTTTTCCATGCTTTTGTCTAATGCCGATTTGTTTTTTAACAAAATACAATGCATGAAGAAAATAACCTCTAATCCTATCAGGGTTAACCACCTCCAAAATGAATGGTAACATCATCACAATGTCCATTAATTAAACCTTACATTGTTATTTGTGTCTTTGTTCTGTCTCAGGAAAAGAATAATGATTTTCTTTATGACAAAGAACTGAGCTGCCTCACGTTTCTATGTAAACACTCCAAGAGATTAGTTTATCTATTTTCAGAGCAGCAATCGTTGATTACTTTGTTGCTTTGTTGCTGGGATGAAAACACTATGAAACCTCAGAAAGCAGAAAACGAAAATATACAACCTAAATACAGAGGAAAGAGTTGAATAATTAAAGTCAGGAAAGTAGATTGGAAGTTTTTGTTTTTTTGAGACACAGCAAATGTCTGGATCAACAACGCTTTGAAACACTGTTCAGTCATTACAGTGAAAACCGCACACACAGCCAGTCACACTGTCAACACGCCGGAGATGATTTCAAAGCTGCTTAATCATCAGTTAATTATGATTAAGTGTGGAGATCAAGAGCATTGTGTGTAGATGCTAATATCCATTAGAGGGGGTGGTGTTTTTAATCTACAGATGGTGTCTGCTTGTTCTGAAAACCAACTCTGACCAGACGACACCCAGAGTACATGATCTGAATTCTCCGCGTAAACACTTCATAGATGTGTGTAAGTCAACAGCTCCTCCCAGACAGTCTCTAACACATGGTCTCTGCAGCTGTGCGGCTCCTGAGATGTCATTATCGCTAAATTCCTAAACTTAATGTTAATCAAATCCACACAACACATGTATTTCAGAAGGGATGAACCTGTGTCAAGGTAAAGTTGTTGCTTTCAAGATTTGGTTTGCAATGCACTGTGATTCCAGCACACTCAGACAATGTGGACTATTCACAGCCTCTGAGTGAGACCCTGAAAGAAATATTCTGTCCCTGTCTCGCTTCCAACATGAAGACATTCCTCAGCACTACACGAGCTGGCAGTGGTTGTCTCTGCAGACTGAATGGTTCTGTAATCACCTATAATGCTTTGTTATCAAAGGATACTTTATTGGAGAGGGGGTGAAAAAAACTGTGTAGATGAAGGGTTTTTCCACACTTCTGAACAATGTTACAGTTGCAGTCATTCCTCTCGCACACTTGAGGGTGAGAAATAAGATAATCAAAGTAAACTGATCAGATAAAGAGATAAAATAAGTTCTTGCAGGATTGCACACAGTGTTAGTCCGTTTCACCATTGAGGGGCACTGTAGTGTGGTGTAACGGCAACAAAGGCACCGAGGAGGACGCACACAATGCCTTTGAGGAGAGGCTGGAGTAGGACAGAATTAATGTGCCACTGAGAACATTTATTATATAATAAGCTGGTCAGAAAGCAGACGCGGTGCCGTTGTGTCCTTCTGCAGACTCACTGCTGTTGATGGAAGAACAGACTTCCCACAGATAAACACAGAAAGAAAAGGCCTTGACGAGCTGCATGAGTCCCTGCATAGATTCAAGGCTCGGAACAATACAACACAACAACAGCATCCAAAACACTGGCTCATTCAGTCTGTCCACAGGCACAGCTGGAAAGTAAATCCAGCAAAAGGAACTTGGAGGTCCAGCATATTCACATAAGAGTTTTCCACTAAATATGCAACATTTTACTGAAATTACAGAGAAGAAGTTTGGTTTGAATCCCAGACTGGGTCGCTCACCTCCACGCAGACCTACTGTGTTTTGATCTGAGCAAAGAGATGTTTCTTTTCGTGCTTTCTTTGCTTTAACTTGTCTTAACAATGGAAGGTCGTCACCTCAACAACGAATTAGCTGCCGACTGACGAGGACTTCTGTTTTTTATCCGTTGGCAATGAAAATCTGACGACAAAACAGAAAAGCCAAAAGCGAGTGTAGCAGGTGAGCTGAGCAGGATTCTTAAATGACAGCAACTGGAGTACGTCCGACACATGACAAGTGACACGCCACCAATGAATGACACTAGCTGACTGGATTTGGGAGGTTACTCATTATCACGTTTATGTCTCCATCTCATGGTCATTTGTTGGTCCCAATTTCATATGTGTGATCTCTTGCTCTTGCCTTTACTGAGACACGTGAATAAGCAGCAGATGGGACATGGTGACGAAAAGGTGAGCAGACTAATGTCTGGAACTTCCTGTTTGACTCTCTTGATTCTCTGGAGCTAATGAAGGAAGAGCAAAGTGTTCAACCAAAAACGCCGACTCCTGTTTTAATGACACTGTTGACGGCTGAAAATAAAATGTCACAGTGGATGTAGACACAGTTCTGTCACAGAAATGCTGAGGCCTCGGTTTGTTTTACGAGAGGGACGGACCTGCGGCCTCTGGAATTTATGGCTCAGTGAACGACACTGTATAACCAGGTTAGGATAAAAGATGGTCTATATGAATATCGAATGAGTGACCTTTTCTGCCTCCGCTGGCAGGAGGAGAGCGGCGCTCACTCTCCTGTGTGTTTCCCCCTGGGCACAATGTGGACATCTGCAACCACTGAGGAGAACACCATCTTTAATCCCTCATATAAACTGACCTCTGGTTGTATATAAACTCTACCCAGAGCGCTACATAGACAATTAATATGGTGCAGTATTACTACTGAAGCAACAAATAGTTTGTGAGGTCAGTTCAAATTTCAGTAGATTTTAGTGAAATATGGTGTGGGCCTCTGAAATGTCCTAGAGAGAGAGATCAGGAAGAAAAAAACTTTTGTCGCCTATTTTTTTGTGTTTTGTGCAGTTTGCGTTGGAGATTGTGTACTCGGTGTCTCTGCAGCGCAGCAAACAGTTCAACACAATGGGTCCCTGTTTTCAGACTAATATTCACACATTCAGCACACAATCCAGGAGCTAGCAGGATAGTTCATTTCACTGGTTTCCGCAGCAGTAGGTGATGCACACACACAGACATACACAATCACACACACACACACACACACCGCCTGCAGGTAGTGCCAGCGGGGGCCAGCATTCATCTCATTTGAATCTCATCTATCCACTGAATCATAATAAACAGAGAAACAGACGCATGACAAGGAAACAAATGGGGGGAATCAGCAGAAGCGTTTTGGTCACATTTAACGCGGTGAGTTCAGAGGAGGACAACTTTTGTTTTCTGGAGAGTTTTTGTTCGTAACTTAAATATATTAGTTACTCTCCGCATCAGCAAAAAATATTTTTATATTGCAGGCATTAGTTCATAATATCAAACATTTTAGGTTTGACAGTACTGTAAGTGTAAGTGTATATCACTGCCAATGACGTATGCCCGAACAGCGTCCATACTGCAAACTTTCAAACAACACGCGTGTGAAAACACCCTCGTGTTATTTTGTGGAGGAAGACCTTTAATCTACTGCCCATGCCACAGCTTTCATGTTAACATCCACTAATAGAGCATGATGTTAGGATTGAAGCTAACCCTGGAAATAGCTCTGCTGCTTTGCTTTGATCCTCCTGTGTGCATTAGCCACGCTCGATCAGGTTCAGATGACAGGCGCTGGGCTTAGTTACAGTATCTCTCTCCTCCATACCCACATCTCCCACTCTGCAGACACAGGGTGGAGTGATCATTAAAAGTATTTTTTTTCCCCAATAGTAAGAAGAACATGTGAAATTGTGTTCATGTGTTTGAACTGTGGTTGTCAGGGAACCGTTAAATAATGAAGCGTCCAGTAATGAAAGAAAACAAACAAATTGTGTCCTTATCTAATCAATACAGACTTGTGTGTTTCGTCCAAACACAAAGGGGATAGTTATGTATTGGGTTTGACCTGACATTGGCTGAGAGTACAGTAACAGAACAAGTTAACACAATGAAAGGACACGCTGGTAAACAGGCAGACTTTCCTCTGTGCTACACAATAGTGAGGAATTCAAGTGTGAAAAGAGAGAGAGAGACAATGATGCTGGAGAGAGAGAGAGAGAGAGAGAGATTGTTGTCATCTGACGCTTTAACCAAGCTGAAGAACATAAAATATTGTCGTCTTTTTATGAGGAGCCAAACAGTTTATATGATATAATCACACAGATTTGACAAATTTTGTGTGCGTGTGTGCATGTGTGCATGTGTGTGTGTGTTGCACCCATCATGCTATGACACCTCATCATATGGTGATAGTGAAAGCGCCTGAGGGAGGGAGCGGTGAAGCCAAATACTGAGAGGCACGGCAAGTATTTCACGTCTGTCTGTAGGCTGTGACATTAACAACCCGAGGTGATTTAACTTCCTAATTCATCCACCTCGTTTATTTATGAGCCACCAAGGCTTTTTAGCGCGAGCTGATGGATCTCTCTTGCTCTTTATTCTCCACCCTGGAGGACCTGGTAGCAGCATAAAAACTGAGACGGGGGGGTAGGGGAGGGGGGGGCAATGTGGGGAACAAAATTGTGTTGCCGAGTTGTGACAGGGTCCTGGTTTGCCGTTAAGCCACACAGGACAATACATTTCATTTCGGAGGACTCTATTTTTTACTTCTTCCAGGTCTTTTCCCAATTTCTGTCCTTCACTGGCTGTGCCCATTCTCCAGCATCCGTTTTCTCATCATGAAGTGCCAGTCTTATCTGAAACATCCTCTCCACAAGGAATCCATCTCTCCATAAGGCTGTTCCAGGCTTGTATACAGTTTCCCTTTCTCTACCTCCCTCTCACACACACACAAACGCGCACACACACACACAGTCTCCATGACTTCAGGGGATCATAACTACTACTTGCTTAACCTATAACCCTCACCTTCCCCTTCCCCTCTTAGTTCATGATTTATGCTATGGGTATCGGGTCCCAGCAGTCTCAGTCATGAGACAGTGAAAACAACAACAGAAACACACCACCCAGGTTCATTTGGGCAAACTTTGATGCACACCCTGTGTCACTTCTATAATGCATGATACTATTATTATCATCATCACTGTCAGTCTTATGGAGACTGTAGGAACTGAAATAGGAAAGCTTTAGTTGTTTCAGAAATGCAAAAACAGCATAGACAATGTTGATAGAGAGATCTTTAACTCAAAACAAATCCAAGTCTCAGGATTTATTTTGACCCAAATTACACATTTATTTACAGACAATGCCTTGAAACTACGAGGAGATAATGCGACTGTCAAATTATTTTGGCAATAAATAAATGAGTGAGATAATTTACAACAATGTGTAATGGTTTAATTAGAATCAATCTGCCTTCAGTCTATCCCTCTAGAATGCTCTACAACAACCAGCTAAATCGTTTCCACCGACTTCCTGCAGGAAGTATGGCTGCAGAAATGATATTTGCTGATGTGGTTTTTATTACAGTTCATCTTATCTGTCTCAGATACACTCACTGTCTTTGCAACACTTCCACGCAGTGTTTTCAAAAAGCCGCCATTCGTGACTTTTGATGACTTTGCACACACTGCAAAAAACCTGCGCAAAGTCAAAGCCACTGCTACATTTGATTTGCTTCAAGTCTTTTTGCCCTGAATCATTTAATACTGCGCATCTGCCTCTATCAAGTACTGATCTGATAACACAGTTGCAGAGTGTGCTTGTTAACAAACCTCGTCCCCAGCTTTTATGACACACGTGCAGCCTCTTTAGTGGTTTATGTATTTTGACGACGCAGAAGAAACAAGAGTGACATTGTACTGTGCTAAGCCTCTTGTAATAGCAACCTGCATAGGATCCAGCCATTCCCAACACAACGTCATTACATAAGGAATGGTTTCCATATCTCCTTTCCAGCTGGTCATCATTATCCAGATACTGTGGCTCATCATCAACTCCCGTGGTCCAGATCTGCCTCACCGCATTAATACCTCCATTAATGCATTTTATTTCTGTGTCCCCTATTTCTGTGCCAGACTCTCCCCTACACCTCTGCTCTGGCCCTGATAATGGGAAACTGCCTGCTATTTGTAATCCTCCCTCTGACACCTTAGACCACATAATAAATTGCATATACATAACTTAAAAAGTCTCTCGTGCATACCCTTGCACTAAGACCTAGAATGAAATCGAACAAGTCTGTAGAAATTTAGAAATATTCATTAATAGCCTTTTGGACGAAACAGCATTAACCTGCTACCAAGAACTCTTCACTAAAACCGCAGGGGATAAAAGAGAAGACAATGAGCATCAGTCATCAGGTTTGATGATATAATTTAATTTGGTCATTGTTAATACTAGACTTGCTTGTTAATATGCCAATATATGCCATATGTGAGGATATTATTAGTTCTATGATGGTGTGAAAGTAAATCAGACATTACACACATGCTGCTGTTGTTTGTAATACATCTTTATAGCAGCAGTCATTTTGTTGATATAACTGCTTCGGGAATCATAATATATTCCATGTTTTAATACATGAGGACTCGGGGACTCTGGGATTCCCACCACCACCACCCCCACCCCCACCCACACACTCATCTTAACTGATCAAACCATTGGTTGCAGAGGAAATTTCACACTCTGACAGCTACCTCAAAGTTTTAAAGCAGGTGAATGTCCTGGAAAACATCCTGTGTTGCACTTGACAGTTTAACGTCTACTCTCTTATCTATCTCTGTCATGTTGTACATCGCTGTCACCCCCCCTGACAGTCACCTCCAAGTTTCAGTTAGCTTCCTTATCCTTTTTTTTCCCTCACGTATATTTTTATAGCAACTTTTTATTTTTCATATACAACAGACCACACATCTGGAAACAGCTGAAAGCTGCCAGCATATAACACTGTATGTACATGCATGTGTATGTGTATGTGTGCGCGCGTGTGTCCCTGTGCAGGGAGATAAGGTGACAGGCGGCTCTGAGGTCAGCCGGGCTGTATCTTGCAGACAGCCTGGCTTGCCTGTGGGTGGTTTAGCCAGACATCTGGTGAAGTCACATCTGAGCCTGCAGGGTATGTCTACCACCACTCCCCTTAGCTGACCCCAGATCCGTACTGAGCAAGGATTTACATAATGTATGACAGGGTGACAGGTGTTGCTTTTGTGCCAGAGGCTGATATCAGATCAGGTCCTAAAGGTTTAGCGATAAGACTGTTTCAAGTCATCAGGGGCATGTCCCTTTAAACCCTGACTGGTGCTTGGGGGTCGGGGAGTTTATAGGATCAGCAGCATAGCACACACCTTTACCTGTTTCATATCATATGCTGGATTCATTTTTATTCAAATCTGCCTAATTCATATTCCATTTATGTCGTTTCGCAGCGATATTCAATCAATGTTAAAATTTAAGTTTGCCCTCATGTTACTGTTAAAAAAAATCAAAACAGTAAATTCTACACCCTTTAAGTATCCCTAAGTCTGAGTGTCAGCCTTCAAATGAAACCCTAAGACGTAAAGAGGTGACAGAATAATATTTACTGCACAACACAGGAGCTGATGTGGGGGAAAAAATGACTTTAGTCACTGTGGAACTGTTCTACTGTGTATTAGTGCACTATCATCTATTTTTTACCAGCCAGGACAATGGGTCTGTTTTCATCTTCTCTATATACACACCCACACACATATATACCGGTATGTGTAATGGCAAGATGTGGTCCTGAAGACACCCACTGCAGAGAGAAGTACAGTACAGCCACAGGAGCGTGTCTGCCGCGTCACCATTAAACCATCACAGCCATGCAAGAAGGGGTGAAAACCATATGACTAATAACTACTGAGTACTCACAGCTCAACGTGTCTGTGGTGTGATCCCCTAACAAGATGGCTTCAGGTTATCTGATGGACTTATCATGTCAGAAATAGCAGAATGCTCTGGAGTGTGCAAGCTCAGAGCTTTGTATGAGAAAGTCAGTGATGAGGAAAAATAAAAGCCAAGGCCAAGAATGAAAAATGTGTTGTAGAGAGGAGGCTGGAAACACTGAATGAACCTAGAGAGAAAAATAGGCCGGAGTCTGGAAAAAAAAAGAGGGAACAAAAGACGGGGCACCATAATGGGGGAAAAATAGATGAGTGAGGCCACAGGCTTAATGCGGCATCCTCTCCCTGCTACAAAGCGAACCACAGAGATAAGCTTTTGTAACTAAGGTACTGCCTGTTTAACAAATCACCTGCCCTTAAAAGAATACTGTACAACGGCAACAACGCTGGTCGCATGAACAAAACACTGGTGAGGGAGAAAAGTAATTAATCCAGCTGAGGAAACAAGGCAGAGACTGATTCTTTAATAAAACAGCAAAGAATGGGCCCATATCAAACAGACGTGTTGTTATTCAGTGGTTCCATATTACAGAATGTGAGATTTCCAAGTTGTTTTTGAATATATAGCAGATATAGCAGAGTGGGATGAGACGATCAAAGAACACAGTTCTGAGTGGATTTTTTCTGGTATTGTGTGCAAACTTGCTTACTCACATCTTACGGATACAATCTGCCGCCCGGAGTTTGAGCTCTGGAGAAAGAATTAGTTGCCGGAACTTATGGCACCATAATTTCTGCTTACACCGTGCCACTGGTGGACTTTGCTGAACATCGCCACAGGTCTCTCATCTTGCAGACCCATCTCAAAACTCAACTCAAACAGACAGGCAGTCTGCTCCTTCAACTGGTAATCCAACTTCTGTTTCCCACTCCTGTCTGCCAAGCTTCTTTAAAACCTGCCTACCCTAATCTCTGTCCCATGGCCAGGTAGAGTGAACTTTAGGCAGGTGTAACCTTATCCGTTGATCTTTGCAATGGACCTGGATGCAGTGACACGTGGACATTCACCCCGCCAGATCAAGCTAAACTCTTTTAGTCCAGAGAAGATGTTCTGGTCAGGTGATTTTTACACTAACCAATACTCATAATGGTTCTTTTTAATCAAAACCACAAAAAGCTTCTTATCCAATCTGCAACCAAATCTACACGCTCATAGATTAAAAAAAAAAAGGATTATGAGTTAATTGGACCATATGATCTGGATGATAGCACATACAGTTTCATGTTCATTAATAACCTGCAGTAACTTTGGCACGGAGTTGACCGCAATTAAAAACTGAAGATACATCTGTGTTTAACCTTAGTTTCTCTCTGTCATGTTTCAACTACCTGCGGTTACTTTTGAAAAACTTCAGGTAATGACATAAAGGACAATTAGCACAATCATGTAGGTGTTGCACAGCCAATCTAGCAATCACACCCGTTAACAGGTATGAGAGTGCGTAGGGAAGGTCAGGAGAAATTGGAGGTGCCATTACCAACTTCTAATTAACACACAGAACTGTAGCCATGGTGAGCAGCAGCAGCATAACAACTGAGCACAGACAAAACTGACCTGCTACACGTGCATTCATTTGATATTCAGCCACTGGATATCTGCTTAGACCTCTAATTTATCACAAATGAGGACAACATGAGACATGAGGTGGAGTTTAAACTTGCACACAGGTACAAAAAGCTTGGACTGAAAAAGTCAACAGAGTTACAATATCAACCAGAAGCCTTGTTGACTCTCTTGAAACAAAGTGCTTCGCTCAGCTCCACTCAAGTCCAGCTTTGTCAGCACAAATCATCCAGCCAAACAACCTCCCTACAACACAAGATGTTTAGAAGCTACATTTCTTATTAAAATGGAACTGAGAAAATAATTTCCAGCGCACAGAGTTGCACCTAATCCTACGCTTACAATGGACGAACCCTGTGTTTCACTCGGACTCCAACTGTTGATGTTGATGGTTAGATGCACTGAGATAAGTTTTATCTCAGTGCTGGGTCTCACATGTCGCAAAATTTGTCATGATTTTTTTTACATATGCCTAATCAATCAATCAATCAAATTTCATATTTGTATAGCCCATATTCACAAATTGCGATTTGCCTCATAGGGCTAATGTGATTTACACACATAAATGAACGTACGTTCAAACAACGTCCTTGAGCTCTGGCAACTGAAGAGTCCGACCAAATTATTCCCCTGGGTGATTAATTCACCAAGATCTTCTCTGCTTTCTCACAGTGTCTCCATCTCTGGGTTTATACCTTTTATTTTCTCTCAGCTTCTCTCTATTTCATTTCACTCCCCGCAGACTTGGTTAGACTGAATTAACCTTTATGTGTAAAGTGCAATATTATGAAGATATTATAGCCTTATTCAATAATAGTTCTGGCTCACTAAAGTAAGTACATTACCATTTTGGCAAGTGCGAGCAAATTATTTTAAAAACCTCCCAGACTGCTTAAAACTTTGGGGAGTTGGTTAACGTTGCAGGTTTGGTGAGGACATCGTTTATGTGAGCTGCATTGTCTAATGGCAGCATGAGGAACACATAGTTTTGAGATGATATACAATGGTGTGTATGTGATACAGGACAGCTAAAAGCATGGTCAGATGTATCAAAATCTGACCAGTTACTCATAAATAAATAAATAAATCATCAGAAAGATGAATGCTTAAACATGAGACCTACAAAAAATATCATATATCACCTATCTGCTGACATCCTGTAACAACAAGTGGGGGTTTCTAACCTGGTGCAGCCAGTCGCAGCAGAGTGCGATGAAGATGCTTCACATTTGGGAAGCTGTCATTGTGCCTGTCTTTATATAAAGTCAATTGTTCGGCGCGGCCCCTTCACACTGAATGAGACGGCTGTCTCACTGTCAGCCTGTCAGTTTACAGTGTAGCCAACATCCACACACTGTGAAACCAAAAAAATGCAATAAGATCAGATTTTCTGTTTCTGTAAAGTCTTCAGTCGCCAACAGACAGACACCGTTCTTATTCTCACAGACTCATGTGGCGCAGCACGGCAGCTTTCCAGGTTTAATGAGGGTGATCTGAGAATGCATTCAAACTGATTTACTAATACTTTAATTAACGGGATCAATGAGACAAATCCCTCAAAACAGTGTAACTAGACTATCTCAAATGCTCCCATCACCTGAGCTGAGAATGAATGAAACAGACGAGTGTGGCGGGCTGATAAGGACACATTTAATCTTAAGCTACCATTAAAAAATATGCATTACCTAATAGAATGCCTAATGAAATACTCTTCCGAGTGTATATTAGATCTGTAAGACGATTTGCAAAATTAAAGTCATTGCTTTGGTACACATACACGATATTAAAATGTCATTCACACAAATGAGAACAATAAATGGCGTCAATCTCAAACTCAGTGTGTATCTCTCTGACTGAGACATCACAAGATTAATGATTTTTTTTCATAGCCGATATTTCTGACACTATGGAACGGAAATAAAAAGTTTAATAACATTATGTCTCGCAAGCTGCCTTAACCTTATTGTGCATTTAAATCAGCTACAGCTCTGCAGCAATGTTTTACTTTATGGAGATAACTGCAAAACAGTTCTGAAAATCCTTATCGAAGTAGCAGTGGCTCAATAAATCAATGACACAGTTCTAATAATTGCTGTGCACAAGGAAGAGAGAGTGATACAGGGGAAATAAAGAGAGGAAAAGAAAGATGTGTGTGTGTGTGTGTGTGTGTGTGTGTGTGTGTGGGTACTTGTATATGTAAAGGGCTTGCTGCTGACCATCTAAGTAATGGACAGATATTATTAAGAACCCATTAATTCTTCATCAGGTCCAAACAGCGCCTGTCAGCTGAGAGGCATTGTCAATATTTGCAGATCAAATACAGAGAACAAACTCACGTCCATAATGGCATGAGGAAAAGTCAACTAGAGCGGGTCCGTCGATAAAAACACTTTGACTGACTCAAAGTCCGAATGTTATTTTGGGCTTTTACCTCACAGCTTTGCATCTCTACCATGTCTGACATCATGATGCAGCATCTCCGGAAGAGACATTTTCAAAGTTCCAATGAAAAATTGGTAATTGAATGCTGATGGAGAAGAAAGTTTTGAAAGAAACAAATAATGTGTATTGACAGGTTTTTTTTCTAAAGGTGGCAATTTACCAATACCAATAATCCTGCTTACAATCAACTTTACCTGCAACAACCTAACAAATAAACTGCAGGCAAACAGACCAAAAGCTTACAACGGGATATATACAGTTTAAATACAGTTTAAATACTATTTATATTCTGCTTTCTGGTCTTGTGAAACATTATTGCTGAAGTGTGAGGATACACAGGGTGATAACATGAAAATGAGATGTCAGATGGTTGAACATCGGCTCAGGCTAAAAACTGTTAGTCTGCAAAGGAAGGAAGAACTGTGGCTTAGAAAGAAGTCATCTTTATAGCTCCTCATCTCTGCCGGAGGCCACTGGTCCAAATCTTTAAAGGTTGATGTATAAGTAGTGCAGGTCCGGGTATATGAGGAAGAAAACTAAAAGTGACAAAATCTTTTAGTTTTGCCACATTGATTTTGATACATTTTTAAAACCCCATGTCCATTATGAGTCCGAACATGTTGGTCTGACAAGAGCAATGTTAAGTTGGTGGTGTCTTCTCTCTCTCAAGGTTTCCTTCTTTCTATTTATAAAAAATTAAAACAGGCCGGGGGGTGTTGGAGATTGAGTAAGTCAGAAAGGTGAATGTGCAGTGACTGGAGTGAGGATGATAAAATGACACCAGGGGAAAGAGAGGAGAGGAAACAGAAAATGAACACACCGCAGAGAGGAAGCTGACAAAAAGGGGAGATGTTAGATGGAGGAGAGAGGCGAGGGGGAGTTAATAAGAAATGGGGATTCACTTTCCTGTTGTGGATGTCGTATGTGCAGCTTTGGAACTGACAGACAGTGTCTCATCGGAGGATAGACATAAATATTAGATGAGAATAAACGAATGTCCCGCTTTTTGCTCATGATCTAAGCAATGGACACACACAAAAATACACAACACAAACTTGCATTCAGCTCATGAAAAAAAGTTGCATCATATGTACATTTACCTATGTACTAATGAAAGGAGTTATAATAAAAATGCATCATTACATGGGAGGGGGGATTTACAACAGGTTAAATCTTTTGATAATACAATAGATCCTTTATATCTCAGCCCTGAAATTATCCCATGGTGATGTTGTGGTGAAACAACATGGTGGCACAAGAGAAGATATCAGGGTCACCAGTGTAGGTAGGATTCATCATCTGTGGATTTTTTTTTGTACAGAATTTCAGAAAAGCCAAGTCAGAGTAGTTGAGATGTTTCTGTCAGAACCAGTCAGTAGTGGACAGACCACTATTGGCATCCCTTGCATCAGCATGGCTGAAGCAGGGCTGACAATATGCTGCATATATACTGTGTCATGTATTGTATTTGTAGAAAAGAGAGCTACATTTGCATGAGTGGGATTATACTGCATGATTCCAATATACTACTACAAGGTTCTGAGACTTAATGAGACTGGAAAATAGAATGTGCTTTTTTCATGTGGTCTAGGGAAATTCAATTAAAGATTTAATTAAAGTACACACACTAGTTAATGTACCTTTACATGGAAAATGGCCTGTGTGTGTGTGTGTGGGTGTGAATGTCAATGGCCCTGTTTGCTTAAACTGGTGGGCCCAAGTAAACACATTAAGGGTAGTGTTCTCTTTCTTGTCCTGAATAAACCCAGTGGGAGGGAGTGAGTCGCACCTCACAGGAACAGACTTAAAGGAAAGAAAATAACAAACTAACAACAACCCAACAAACAGTGTGAATCATGTTTACCACCATGACTGGCACAGGGCTTTGGGCACAGTGTTAACAAGCTGCATCACCCCTTTATTGTAGATTCATCAAAGCTCAACTAGTAATGTTATTGACTGGAAAGTATTTCTATAAAAAACAACAACAGAACCAGTCAACTCAAGCACCAAACTTTCTACCATGTCATGTCATGTACTTTATCTTTGTCACTGGAAGGAATAAACTGTGGTAACACATCCTCAGTCCTTTCCTTCAGTGGAAATGTTGGGCTGCACGAGAGTCACTCTCCAGCTTGAAAACATTGAAGATGCAGTTTGTTGTCTGCTTATATTGTCTCAGCATCAACACAGCGGGAGTCTGAGCACAGCAGTCTAATATTATCACTGATCAAAGACTGAAGATTTCAAAGACTAAATTGCTCCTCAACGCGTCCACACGCACAACCAGCAGACACACAACAGCTGTGATTTCTATTCACACCATGATACAGGAAACAGAAAGTCTTACTTTGAAATACAGCTAAGAAGGAAAGAAAGGCTAACATATGGTTATATTCAAAGACTTATGGATATATATTTATTGTTATTGTTATTATTATTGTTGTTATTATTATTTCCACTAAATGTATATCAAATTATTGTCCATTTTTTCCCAATCTTGCCAAATGTGTACAGAAAAGGAGGAAAAACCTCACACATAAATCTTATAATATCAAATCCCACAATATTTCTGATTTTTTTCCCCAATGCATCTCAACCAACACTACAAGAAAACTAATGAGCCCTGTTGGGGATAACACCCCCCCCACTCCCTCTCAGCACTGCATTATCTGCACTCTGATCAGGTGAAGGCCCGATTCCACTGCATGATCCTGTAGTTAGCTGACTTCTCTGTGGTACCACAGGGGGATCTAAATCACGATGCCAGTATGAATCAGGTTTGCGTTTCAACCAGGCAAAAGAGCGGATTACTCCAATCAGCACACATCAAAGTGAGACTCACATTCATCATCTTCAACTCAGTCAATGAAGTCAATGATTGGTAAGGTCTCCTTCCAGTGCAGTCCTTCACTCCATTAAAGGAATGCACGTTTAAAACGAAAGACTAAAGTCTTACAGTGACACTTGTTAAAAAAAAAAAAAGAAGATGCTTAGAGCTTTCTAATGAATCTCTCAAGATTCATGTTGAGTGTTACTGGAAGGACGAGAACACTTCAAACCACACTGCTGTAACTGCACAACGATGATCCTTTGGGGTGGAACAGAGGAGCTTGATAACCTTTTGCAAAAGTTATGCTGTAAAAGCTGATTTATCTCGGACTAAGCTCTGTGAATGCAGACCACTGCGGATGGTTCACTGGAGCTTTCGGGAGCTGATGTGAATAACAACGCACACTCAGGGCAGCTTCTGAGACAGACAGCCAGTGGGCGAATCAATTAAAAAAAAAGTCATTTTTTGTTAAAGGCTGTCATGTAAGAAAGATCCACAAGCATCTCAACCATTCAAAACTGAAATAACCCTGCTGTGCCTCCATGTACATGAAATAGCACTTTCATTCATTTTAATGTCATTCTACACACAGCGCTCAGCTGACACACTGACAAACTGCAGCTATTGACAAGTTTCACCCTGAACATCAGGCCAGGCTGTTCGGCTTTCATTGTTGAGATTTTATTTCTCTTGCAAGACATCAGCACTATTGCTGCATCTTTGTTAGTGCAGCAGATATAATGAATGAATTAATTAATACATTGAATCATGTAATTAATCATCCAAGTAGCTGCTGATTGATCTCCTGCCAACAGGCTGATCAATTTATCAACCTGTTGGCTCAACTGATTAGGTCAGTGTTGTGTGATATAAACTGGCAAAGTCCAGGCCTTCACTACCTTGAAATCCAAATGTGGCAGGATTTACGATGTAAACATATGATGTTGAGAGGAGTTAAACTGTATTTACTGATGGAAGTCAAACACAACGACAACTTTTCCTTTTGTGAACACTGGATTTTTACTGTGTATATTTTCATGGACAAAAATGCACAGGAGAGTTTATGCCACTAACAGATGTCTCTGTGTGTGTTCATATGTTTCTTTCTCATATTTGTAATTATACGATGCATCATTTGTATAGATTATTGGTGCCAGGATAAAACCCCAGGATACATTTAAAAAAAAAAATGCAGGGAGGTAAATAAAAGCGAGTGAATGGGAGAAGACAATGCAAACACACAGTGCAATCACTGACAAATATTAATATGACCAAAACCAATTGAGGTCACATTCCATTGTAATGATCATAAGAAGCTTTCCATGCAGAAAAGAAAAACAAAAAAATAATAATAAATCAATGCTCACTTTTAGCCATATCTACCCTCCTCTGACTGAGCAGGCAGCAAGTTCACCTGTGGTATTTTAGCCAGATCAATAATACATAAAAATGCTAGTCACTTCTGTTCTTGAGATTAAGGGGAGGTGTATGTAAAATACTAAATGCATTGCCTAGGAAACCCTGCTGCTGGGAAAATAACCACTTTCCTCTTAGTCTAAGGACGAGAAAGTCATTTCATTCTCATTTTGCATGATGCTTGTTTTGATGCAACTTGTCTTCATTCATATAAAGCAGGGACTCTAAAGCAGAGGTCTGTGTGGTATCACAGCTAAATGTAAATCGATGTGTGGGCCCCATTTTCAGTCGACTTACAAGCTATTTCACCTCCGCCTCCTTCAGCGTCGCTTCAGCACCGTGCATTCTAATGCTGCCGCCACGTTCTTTAATTAAAGCTCCATCGCTGTGCCCAGTCACTAAATGGATGATGTACATTTTATTATATAAATATAGGTATATATATATAAATATAGGTATTTAAAGGTTTTGGACTGTTTGTTTGTTTGTTTTAACTTGCATTTTTACCTGTACCATTCATTCTTAACTGTTCAATGACTCAACAAAAAAACTTCCAGGATTAACAACTCACAAATGAAAATATTTCTGTTCTTTTGGTAATAATTATTCTTATTTTTAAAAGATAACTTCAACATTTAGAGCAAAGATATTTATTAAATTTCTAGATAGATAAAATTACATTTGCATGTAAATGGCTTTACTGTACAGCCAGGCTCAGGAGGAACTTTGCATAAAGACTAGAGTAATGGGAGTTTGGATTTCTCTTATAGGTGAATGAATTAAGGCTTTGCTATACAGGCACTGGACCTCCACCTGGATCCTTCCTGCTAAAAAAAAAATACCTGGTGCAGCTGAGGATCTATGCGAAACAGTCCATCAGAAGAGTGTATAAAGAGCTGCATGTCAACCTCTATCTGTCAATCACATATGCCTGTTTTGTATGTAGGAGCAGAGCTGCTCTTGTTTATTGTCTATTGTTCAGTCCCTGTGAGAGTATCTTTGAATCAGAGTCGTCAAGTAGCAGTGTTTATTTTAGTTAGTGGTTGAATAATTGAGTGTTTATTTCAAGCCCTGGTGGGGTTACAGCTGCCATTTTGATTTCAGCCTTCAATTGTTTATCCCGTTTCTTGTGTTGCAGCCAGAACTGTAACCTTTTCTTTTGTGGCAGCACAAAAAATTTGTGTGTGACTCTTTTGTTTATCGTGTTAACTTTGGCTCATTTTTATTCTAGCAATAAAAGAGCAATATTGAAAAAAAAGTCTTAAAAACTTTTGACCAGATTTCTGTTATTGTAACCCCCCACCCCCTTAGACCTGCATGTGGTTGTAACAATGGGGGAACAGCTGGTCTGGCTCTATCCAAAGTTTTAAAAAAAAAAACACACAAACACACAAACACACATCACTGCACCATGTACCTGTTTAACTTTCGTTATAAAAATGCAAAACTGTATAGAGGATTTCACATTTTTAACTAAAGATGGAGTAATGTTCACTTGACTATTGACAGGCATATGGATGGCCGTGATCCTTTCATCCAAACTCTTAACAAAAAGAAAAACTGTTTTATTCATAATGATGGGAGTCGTTTTTAAAATTAAAATGTGTACTTTATAATATGTTTGCATACATGTTATCAATAATATGTTATCAATATCTCCTTAGCTCTATTGCAATCCCTCAGTCAGAAAGAGAAAGAGAAAGAGAAAGAGAAAGAGAAAGAGAAAGAGAAAGAGAAAGAGAAAGAGGAAGAGAAAGAGAAGAGCTTACAAGGGTTTCTCTATCTAGATGGCAGCCTGCAGCCTGCTGGAGGCAAACACTGGCACACAACAAGAAAGAAAGGGCTGAATGAGAAGGCAGAGGATGACAGAAGATGAGGTTTGTGGCCGAGGAGGTTGAGGTTAATGAATAAAGAAAAAACTGAAATCACATGTTGGAAACCCTCCCATGTCCCCTGGCTCGCTGATAACTGAGGATGTGGTTTCTGACCAGACACAGAAAATCACCAGTTACATTCAGGCTGCAGGCCAAAGAGCTAATAGGCTCTACCCTGCTTATCAGTATGTAGCACTGCCTGCCAGCCCAGACACACACACACTAACACACAGTGTCATTCATTTATTTGAGTGTGCATACTGTGTATTTTCTTATCACAAGGACAAAGCTGCTGTGTTTCTACAGTCACAATCACTGTCATTTCAGAACAAATTATTGTTATGTTAGTGGTCAATCTGTAGGCGCTGTTAGTCTGTCAGTATAATGCTGTCTCATTTTTGACTCTATAACTTCTACATTAAACAAAGTTGACTGTTTTTTTTTTGTTTGTTTGTTTGTTTGTTTGTTTTTTGAAAACCGAACAGGTTTCTGTGTACAGCGTAAAATTGGGCCACAGACTCTAGATGTGTTCATTCCACTTTTTCTTTCTTATTATTAAATCGGCTGCACACTTCTGCAGATTTGAGCACAGGTGTGTAAACTGCACAGTCTTTCTGGAACAGAAACCCACAGACATGCACACCTGTGCCTCTCAACTTAATAGCAAGTCAAACACGGAATGTCCCTTTATGCTTCTTGTCACTGTTTAAATAAAGCTGAGTGAGAAAGAAAGTAAGGCGTAATACTATGAGAGAGTGAGAGTATGATATGAGAATAAGTTGTGAAAACCAATACTGAAAAGCATCTACAATGGCAATGGTGCAACAGGAGAATGAAGAGGATGCTGCAGACCTCCCTGCTCATTTCTCCTTCCTCCGCCTCACTTCATTCCATCACTCCCATTTACTGTTTGCTTTAAGCCAAACACTGTAGCAGCTGCTTCCTCTCCACGCTCTGCTCGATTATGAGAGGTGACTCATACATACGTTCTGTGAATGAGCTTAGCACCTAGCTGCTGTCCAATAGCTCCTGCACAATAACAATGAATCATTATGGATGTGACTCTGTCTGTTGTTATTAAATGTTTCTCTCTCAGTATACAATGCACAGCGTAATAATTCAACAACTGAGGTGACTAAATTATTAATTATTTGATTTAATTATTAATTTTGAAGTGCGTACAAAAGACGCTTTATGGCATTATATGCCAAAGACCCTCTTCAGTGTTTGCTTTGTCCACTCTGGGCAGTGAAACCAACATGGGTTCTGAGGCAGTTTTAAGTGATTATACATTGATGGAAACATAATTATGATATTATATTCCGTTTCAGCACACTGCTCTTCAATTAGCAAACAGAGACTAAGCTGGGCTATGAAAAATATGGGGAATTTTTTGCAAGCAACCATGTGTTGTATTAAAATTGCATGAAGTGACTGCAATAGAAATCAGTGTTTAATTGTGTGTAGTATGTCATTATTAGTGGCAGGGAAATCAGTTTGACAACCAAGCCT
Organism: Trinectes maculatus; assembly: GCA_016785345.1. Classification (NCBI taxonomy): domain Eukaryota; kingdom Metazoa; phylum Chordata; class Actinopteri; order Pleuronectiformes; family Achiridae; genus Trinectes; species Trinectes maculatus. Next base: position 570,486 of record JAFBJQ010000470.1, on the reverse strand, counting down.
CCTTCTCACGTTTATTTACGCGTTTAATATGGGAATTATTTACAAAATGTCATTTAAACGTTACTTCTCTTTACAGCGAGTTTGTGTGTCTTTACTGTAACATACTGATACTCATGATGTCCCAGATTTCTCACATCAGAGAGAGAGAGAGAGAGAGAGAGAGAGAGAGAGAGAGAGAGAGAGAGAGAGACTTCATATGTAAACAGGGGTTTGAAAAAGATCACAGTCTATACTGTTGATTCAAGCAACCCCTCTGTCACAAACAAAGCAATGCCCGCTGGACACAGCCACATATGTGCGCACACGCACAGAGGACAGGAGCTCTGAATATTTAAGCTTATGTGTGCTGCTTCCAGCACCAAAGAGCACTGGAGCAATTTACTTCTGGCACAAACAACGTTTGCAGAATCAGCAACTCACACATGCACACACAAAGGCACACTGCTTACAACCTGGCATACCCAAGACTGAAGTAACTGAAGCAAAGTGGGGGATAAGAGCATATGGCAAAAACATCAAGTAAGATGGGGGAGCAGAGACTTGTACATCTGGACGTGGAGGGAGAGAGACCAAGAGAAAGTTAAAAAAAAATAATATGCACAGGATCTTAATGTTAGTTAATGTTAATGTAATGTTCAGTGAGAAACATCTGGAGACTTCTTTTGTGCTAGCAAACAAAAACATGGAGCTCTCCATGGTGCTGAACTTTATCAGCTTGTAGATTTCAATACAGTGAGATCCAATATAAAGGTTGATTCTAGAATGACAAACTTGGAATGAGTAATAGCAACATTTTCAGATTTTTGTTTTAAAAACCTAATCAGAGACTTCCTAAAACCGGTGTTGATTTTAATGCTTTTTGGAATTGTTTTACAAATGAATGGATACATATGAACAGAAATGCTGTCCCTACAAGATACCACACACACACATACATGCATACATACACACAGACTATCATTATCATAGGACACTTGAATGCCTGTCCTCAGGGAAGAAAAGCAGATAATGACCAATTCACTCTGACATGAATCTGAAGAATATAGGCATCAGACCGGGAGGAGATAAAGATAAAACAGGTACAAAAGAAAGAGCTTAAAGGAGAAAGGAAAAAAGAAACTAGAATAATAGATCTAAAATGGAGGGTAAAAATTTCAGTCAGACATGCTAGTTCAGACTGTGATCTAAGAAAGGTAAAAAAGGGACCTGCTTGCAGTAAACATGAATGCATAACATCATGTAATATTAAACAACTTCAGACGTATTGCAAATTACTAGTGAGTGTGTGTTTAAATATAGTGATGCAAAATTAAAATATTCATAGAATAGCAGCATTATTTTACTTGATGTTAATTTCTAATAGAACGACACAAATACCATAAAATATGGTAAATCATTTGACCAAGAAATCTGAGCATAATAATACATATTATCAAATACCTTTCAGCAAAGAACTTCTCACTTTATTCTGCCAGACAGAAAATGTAAATGAGATAACACAGAGAATATTTCCTCGAACTATTTGAAAATATACTGTGGGGAAAAATGTCTGACGACAGTGGTGAACACTCATACATTCTCTATGTTCATCGTCATCAGTCTGTTAAATGATGACTGACTGTGCTGCTGTGGTTCATTACCAGTCAGCCAATGCTCAGCACTGAATTCACAAATTATAAAACATAGATCAGTGAGTTGACACTGGCATATGGAGAGCAACATGGAAGCCAACAGGGAAAACATAAACTTACACAACTCACAAACATGCGTCCATACAACAGACTACTGCAAAAATACATACACCGACTGTACTTTTTGACATGATCACACTTGGTTCAGCTTTTATTCAAGAATGCAAAACCATGTGCAAAAGGATACAAAGAAGTTAATGTTCACAATTTTTACACAAGGCCAAAATCCCAAAGATATTCAATGTGCTGTTATACACAGTACATGACAAAGAAAGACACCAAAGCGCTTATTTCTGGAGCTGAACCCAGACAATATCAGGCATTTTACTTGAAAAATACCAGTATCTATCAATCAATATATTATGTATGTATTCATAAATATGATTTATATTTTTTTCAGCTGATCAGTAAAGCTATGAGGAGATCTAATCATTACAGAGCTCTGGCCTCCGTAATCACTGGGTTACCTTCGTTCCCTGTCCTCCCCATCACACCGGTTTTTGCAAGTTCCTGTCACTCTTCTGAATTAGTAATGCACCCCTCATGGTTTCCCTTCTCTTTATACCACCTCTGACTGTTCAACCTCCCAGTGATGCCAGTGGGAATTACATTATCTCAGCTGCAGCCCACTTTCCCTGCTGTTCAGCAGAGACTGATCTGATTTGATCCTTTTGTGTTGCGGCTCGACAGCAGAGATGTTCTCATTTCTCTCTTCCGTAGTTAAGTTACGCTCAGGGGCGACTGATCACTGTAAATCAGACCCTCACTGGGCTGCTGCCAATGTTAAATAAATACATGCTGTTAAGTCCATATTTCAAGTTTCAGTGTTAATTTACTTAAGGTAAAAGTTTTCGTCAAGGTGTGCCAAATCTACTTCCAGATATAATAACTGAAAATGCAGGAAATAGGCATAAAAATATTCACACACAGACGGACACACACAGACACACACAAACTAGAGATACACTATGTTAACCAAAAACGGCAGCCCCTGAGAGACTGTCAGAGCTTGGCGAAGAAATGACGGCTGATAAAAAGATGGCAATATCAAATCCTCGTCAAGGGACTCAACTGACACAGACTGTGTCTCTGTTATGCAAACAGGGTGCAGGCAAAAAGAGCTGGTGGGTGCCACACAAGGTGGCAAGCAGGCGGAGAACATTATTACGCAGTTAGAGATGCAGAAATATTCCTGACAAATAAAGGCATCTGCTTTCCTTGACAGCGCCTAAGCAGTAAACAGCAGTAAACAGTCAGCACTTCACAGAACAGGGGGGAACGAGTGAGACTAGAGGAGATGGAGGTGTTTGAGGAGAAACAAACAATGATGCTTATAGAAAGACAACTTTTCCACCTCTTTAGGATCAGCGCACAGTTGTTTGATAGGCAACAGCAGGCGCTCTGTCACACCTCGCATACACAAATCCTAACTGGAGACACTTTGAGGTGGGAGAGACAAGAAATTACCCACAGCCATGTTTCTAAGGGTGACATATAGTGTCCATGCAACCAGCCATTCATTCACATCTCACAATAACATTCATATCTCACGTCACCTTTGTGGCAGAATGAGGCAGCTCAGGAGCATGTTCTGCCGCAGACACACACAGCCACGTGCAATGAAGGTGAGATCCAGGTGAGAAAGAAACGATCCAGTCGAGCAAACTTGCTATAACGAGCGCCTTCCTCCCATGCTAATGTGTGTGACTGTGTGACTAATGTGAAAGAGCATTGCTATAAGCTGAACCGCTAATGAAAACCAGTGAAAAAAATGCATGCATTGAAGGAAATGAAGGCTTTATAAACACATAAAGAGAAAATGAAGACATTATGGAGAAAAGGCTTGTGAATAAAAAAAGCAACAGAAACACTTAATGGCACAATCTAAGAGCAACCGTTTAAGGTCGTATCAGTTGAAGAAGATAATTACACTGCATGAGGTAAAGTAAAATGTGACTTAAATACCTGTGGTGTACTTTCACCACACTAGGTTCGGAACCAGAAGGTAACTGAGTCTGTTCTTTCACTTCCCAGTGTTTCCAAAGGTAACTCTAACCCAGTGTTTCCAAAGGTAACACTAAGAGCTGTCAATATATCACTTCCTAGCTGCACTGGCCTGACACACTGGATCTTTTCTCTGCATTTCAATCATCTGTGTTTCAAACATCTGTCTGTATACACAGCATGTGGGCGTAACCTCTCTCGTGCCCTCTTGTGTTAAGTGATGCTCCTACCATATACACTGGTTTTCTTCTTAAAGGGAGTGCTTGTGGATAAAATACTGACATAAGCGACATGGCTGCAGTATATGGAAAATATGAATACTCGTATTCCTTCTATGACTGGATCACTGTGTTGTGATATGCACCGTTTGTTTTCTGGTATGAGTGAAATCAATGTGGCAGTGCGTCTCCATGCTGGATTCAAATCAACCCCAGACAGACACACACACAACCTTGACTTGTTTCCTCCTGCAGCTTTCCCACAGACCATGAGCATTAACGTCAGCCAAGTTACTGCCGATCGATACTTGAAACACTAATTGATGTTTATCTTTGATTTTTCTGACTCCCCCCCATCACTTTGCCAGCAGGGCATCCCTGCCAAATCCTTGTAGTCATAGATTTTCTCTGAGAGACGCCTTCTTGACTGCTGCTGGAGGCTCATTTGGTCAATGCCCTTTACAGCTGTGGGCCTGATTTAAATCTACATGAAGATGCAGAGACGTGGACGTAGGCGTACATGAACGCGCAGCAACATTTGTGGCAAACTTTTTCATACATTACCACAAATGAAATGACATCAGTCACATTGTCATCAAAATCTAAATCTATCTGCTTGGCTGGATTTAAAAGACTGTAACATCACTGCACCTCTTATAAAGGCTACTGGCTGAGTTTCTGCTTAACTGAAACACTTTGCTAAATGCGACAGAAACTGTAATGGCACTCCGTTAACTTTTCTTTCCTTTGCTGTACCACTTCTCGATTCGGTCCAAAAAACACTCTTTTTCCACGCAATTGATGACACACAACTTTCCTTTCTCTTAAAATGTTTACTTAAAAACAACAAAGTAAAATACAAAAGTTTGACACACGGTCAAAAGACTGTGTTGCTTCCAGCAACAAAACTGAATCAGACAGGTCACTTACCACTATAGTGACATCACGTCATAGAAATTAGAGCATAGAAATGTTTTTAACCTTTTACACATTACTAATTGCATATTCTAAACTAACAAACTCTAAGCCTCACACAAATTATAATGAATTGATCATATAAACATTTGACTGTTTTTAACTTAAATTATTATTATTGCTTAACTGGCCCTCCTCGGGCGCTCCTCGCGGTGTAGCCTTCTGCTCCGCATGTGCATGTCAATACTTGGTACTAACTGTATGTTGTGTACAATGCATGTGTAGATAATTAATTTCCCCATGTGGGACGATTAAAGGTGTTCTTTCTTTCTTTCTTTTCTTTCTTATTGGCCCTTACAGAAACAAAATGGCAATATATACAGTAAGTCCTATTAACCAGTCATTCTCAAGTGACTATGTGGATTTTGCATGATCATATCCACTAGTCAAAATGTAAATTATTTATTTTACTAGTGACTAATAAACTCAAGATGTATGTAACCTGAAATCACTTGTGCTAAGCCTGCACTACATAAAACACCATGCATTGCAATGAACTAGCATCAGGTTTACATGGGCCTAGATGTTGAATATACAGTAATATAAAATCTTATTTTCATGCATTTGTAGTTAAATTAGCTTGTCCAAAAGCTGAGAGGCAACAGAGGCATGTGTTCCAGTGATGGAGATGCCTTTGTGACTATTAAAGTCTCAGGCTGGGAACGTGGCAGCTGTGATCTCTAACACTATCTCTCGTTTTCTCCGAGGCGCCGTCTCACTTTCATTTCGGCACAGCTTTATATTTAGTCACCAAAAAGCATAACCACTGATCCAACTCTTTATAAATCTAATGTGACGTTCAAAAGAGATGATGCCCCCAACAACATCATACCCCAGTCGTTACCCCTAAGCTTTATCTGCTGACTTCACTGTTTACTGAAGCTTTGTCAGAAACAAATATACTGCTCAGCCATTTTTAGTAACGCTTCCTCATACTGCAGCCAGGGAAATTACTGCAAAGCAATCCATATTCCCAGTTTGAAATGACGGTCCAACCAACCAGGGACAGTTAAATCTGTTCCGCTTCATCCACGTCCACTGTGCATTGCTCTTTCCTGCTTAGGTCTGAGTCTGACAGTCATCCTGGGATTTATCACTTGCGTCCCTGTAACAGACACACAACATCCCACACAAAGAGGAACACACAAACAAGTAGAAGCTGACTCTGGTTTATATTGTTTGTATTACAAACATTTGTGGCACACGTTCCTGCTTTCCCTTCACGTCTCATTACGTTGTTGCCCGTGATGCTTGTCACAGCCAGAGAATGGCTGTCACCCGGTACAATGACTGCCGTTATGACAGGGGAGGAGAAGAAAAATATTCCTCCTGGGGCTTTCCAGATGGATGAGGAAAAAGTCATCAACCTGGAGCTGGAAGAAAAGATTGCTGTGTGGCAACACTTGGGTTTTTGTGGCAGAAGAAAAGGAAATCGTTTAATTGCGGCTGTGGTTGTAGTCATGCTCACTGGTTGAGTACATGGTGAATAAGCCACTTCAAATATCAAGTGCAAGCAAGTGTCTGCCCTCTATCTAATTGTGGGCACTGCTGATGTTATTGATTATTCACAACGCCGAGCTGAGCTTCCAAGGTGAAACCATCTTAGGGACTAGCAACCAAAACAAATCTGCATGTGCAGCAAGGCCTCTGGAAACGCACTAATGCTCCCAGGTGATTCACTTTGGCTGGTTTCCAACATCTGAACCAGAGATTGTACCAAAAGTGTAAAGATCCCCTGACTCATAGAGCTCAGGCTTCCATAACTTGAAGGGCATAGAGCTACTTTATTTGTACTGTTAGTGCCCTGGGCGAGTTAATAAAAAAGTACACAGAGGGAGATTTTTAAATGGAAACGACGAGGCTAAATTGAACAGTACTAGTAGATGAAGCAGGTATAAGTGATTCTAGGATACTGTCTGAAGGGTGATGACGAGTACGACAGTTGCTTTATTGTTCAGTTCTGCCTCCATGTGTTCCTGTTGTCCAATAGGTTGTCTGTCTGCATTGTGGGTATAATACAGCTGGTTCAACCCGGGATGTTTGTTAAACCTTGGACCTTCTCTACCGAAGGGCTTGAACTTGAAGGATTAGAAGGATTTCAGCACGACGAAGGCCTTGATCATGTGCAGGAACAAAATATGGATTCACTCAGGGCTAAAAGCTGCATTAACAGAGGGCCTATTCATTCTTACGGCGTTCCTGACGGTCCTGTTGTCCCTCCTTCACAGCCTGCAAACAAAATGTCCTGCAAAGCACTGCGAGATAATGCAGCTCCACATCAAAGTCTGGACATGGTCTGATCTTTTCCCAACAGAGTCTCTGGAGCTAATGATGAGACAGAGATTTCCATGAGCCAGATAAAAGATGCTAAGGGCTGTGAAGCACAGAACATAGTGTTTGTGTATCCTCTGTTAGGTCACACTGAGGTCTCTCCCTGTTTTTTATCTTGGTGCTCATGCCTCTAGTTAAATTTAATGGGAAAGTCTCAACTAAATACCTGTGACCTTACATTACTACAGCGTGCAGGCACCACTATGTGTATTGCACTGTGTGTGTTTACCATGTCCGGGGAAATGTATTTGGATCACCCATGAGAGTTTAACAGTCTGTGGCTTTATGGGTCTAATTCCAGCAGGCTGGTGTGATCCTGCCCGCTCTTTTACAGCACAACAACAACTACAGTCAGAGGGGAGGGGTTTGAAGGTGACACTGAAGGGTAGAAATGGGACCCTGCACAGGACTGAGCAGTAATAGCCGAGCGCGTGTCATCCACTCTTCTCTTTTTATTTCTTTCTGGAGCAAAATCACTATTGATTTTCTTTACAGTTTGGGGCTGCAGTGACCTCTGAGACACCGAGGTATAGACTGTGATCTGGACGGATAAGCTGCCAGGACCAGGAGGTCTAATACTAGTTGAGTTGAAATGTTATTTTGAACCTTAATGAATGTCCGGGGTTTTTTTGTCCTCCGGTTTTTACTCCCATTTCAGTTATTTTTCCCTGATCGTCAAAGTCAAAGTCAAACTTAAAACTATGGGTACGATGTCCACTTTCCACAAAGAGCAGTCACTACACGAGTTTCATTATAATTGTGGTGAAGCATTTTGCATTACAAAGAATGGCTTGATGCTGCTGTTTAACAAACAGCCATTACGCCTTGTAGAAAACATCACATTGCTTAAACGTAGGGAAGTTTGTGGTTGCTGTTTACAGTAGCTGTGCCTGGTGTTAAAAATGTTTAATGATGCTGCAGTAGCTCTTTTTATTCCTCACATATTTTCAAATACTAGGCCTTTTCCATCTGATGTGCTTGACTCCTGTGATAGAGTGCTGCCAATATGGAGACCCACAGGCTGCATGGTGCCTGAACTCATCGTGTGCTGCTCTATCATCATGCTGTTTTCACTCTGCGGCTATCAGTACCAAGGGTACCAGTGGTTATTTTCCAGTTTCTCCTGCACTATGGGAAAAACTGGAAAGATCCTCATGCAATTCTGAGTAAACCACCTAAAGTGGCCTTACAGGTACAAACATATGGCAACACTGTTGACAACGTTCACATTGAAAGGTGAGAGACAGAAAAACTTGCAGGTGCTGAAGATGCCTGTCCTTATATGGCCTTATTAGCTCGTCAGCCACATGCTGTGAATAGCTGTTAATGTAAGAATAAATTGAGGTGTTTTCAGTAAGATGCCTTATGATGACTATTTGATAGATTATAGGTTATAGTTTGTCGTAGTTGGTGTCTGCAAACCACTGTGTCCATTGTGTCCTTACTGTGGTCACATGGCACATTAACCTTGATATGTCCCTCAGTGTATACAGAGGCTATTGATTACATCAGTGTTCCAGTCAAGACACAACTGATCACTCTATGGATCTCTGCTTATGTAAATACAGTAAGTGCGTGCGGGTGCATGCTTGCTTATTGGTGAGATGATGCACTAATGAGCTAAGCAAGTGTGTTAGTTCCACATTTACGCCTATATCTCTTATAGAGTAGGTTTCTCTTCTTTTCATGTTCTCATACAAGCCTGCAGAGACCACCCCCCCCCCCCCCCCCCCCAAGCCTGCAGAGACCACCCCCCCCCCACACACACACACACACACACACACACATACAGAATGAGACCTTATTTCATGGGGAAATGTATATTAGCTTCTGTTTGTGCTTGAATTGATTTTCTGTTGTCCAATTTGCAGACCTAACAGAAACCTAATCTTCCTCTGTCCCTCTTTGTATTAATGACCAGGCTTTCTTTCTCAGCAAGGGTGACAATTACCTGAGTGTGCATTGTGTGCATTACCTGTGTGTGTGTGTGTTAGATTAGACAAGTAAATGGAGTAAAAGGACAAGCAATCCTTACCCTTAATGTTCTTTAATGTTAATGTTTTTGGGGATTTTAAGTATAGGAAAGGTGCCATTACTGATTTCTTATAGGCTCAGAATCAGAAGGCTATTATACCTGATGTCATGTAAATGTTGTTGCATTTGGTGTTTTCATACTGTTGTGTGGCCATGGGGAGAGGCATGCTGGGGAGGGAGCTTTAGGAGCACGATGCAAGATGTAATGAATCACCTTAATGAACACTGTGTCACCGAAAACTGCACTGTGCTACAAATATACATTTTGTTGCATATTATGCAGCGAAGAACACAAAGTGTGGTAAATGACAGCTTGGAATCACATTTGACTGTAAATACTCCGACTGTAATGCTCGCATAATGAATCTGACATTTTATTCTGCAATGAACTACACTACAGTACTACACTCTCACCAGCTGAGCACCTGAAATATCATTTTCAGCAGAAATAACAATAAAAATAACCTTTTACAATTTGTGTGAATGTTTTTTTTTATGTTGTTTACTTACACTGAGAAACTGCACTGAATAATCTGTAGCTTATTTGCATTTTCCTCCCATTTTTCCTCTTCACTATCAACACAATGAAGCCTATTCAGAGCTGCAAGGACATTGTTAAGTGTCAGGTGCAGTGAATAGTGCAGAGCAGAGCAAAAACACAATAGACTCACAGAGCAAGAGAGAATTTTGCTCAGATAAATAAATAATCTGCCCCTTTAGAAAAGTCTTGGTAAAAACGGATACACAATCAAAACCTACAATTCTTTGTTTGTTTATCCAGCCCATCATTACAGCAGCAAACAGCAAATGCGACTGAATAGTGAGCCTACTCTAATCAATGTGTAGCAGTTTCCCTCTGCTCACCATATGCCAAATGATGGTACATGCATTTATTTATATATACTGAAACTTTCATTAGTGCCAAACATATAATCAATGCAAATGTATGGATTCAATCGCCTTTTATTTCTTACTAGCCATCCCCCTCCTGTTAGCACTACCACAAAGTAAATGACCAGAGCAGTTGAGTAAGAAGAGGAGGGGAGGAGCAGAGGGGGTGAGGAGGAGAGGACGAGAGGAGGAGAGGAGGAGAGGAGGAGAGGAGGAGGCACAAAGCAGATTCAGCCATGGCAGGTATCTCCCACAGTGCTATCCACTAATCATGGCTTTTTAGTTATTAATAGCCATAGACACTCTCTCTCTCTCTCACACACACACACACACACACACTCACTATCACAACCACAATGGTACTGTACAAGAACAAGTGGGCCATTAACAGCTTGCGATGTGGGCTCTCTGCAATCGTATCCTACTCAGTGCTCATGGGACGGACAGAAAAAAAAACAGTGAGACTTTATGAGGAAAAAAGTCAAGCTGGGAACAACAGCAATGTTCTCCACATCCATGAGGAGCTGAGGAGCTGAGCCACAGCTCCAGGACATGGAGACACTGGGTTCACTCAGGATACAGGTACATATACTTGCTGGACTGTATAGTACAAGCTGGTGCTGTAGTCAGATGCTTGGATCAGTTTCTACAGTTATTTCAGTATTTCTGCTTGATCAGTATGATATAATGGACCTTGGTTTCCGGGAGAACCGAATCACAGCCCAACTTTTAGACAACAAACTGCACATTTCTCCAACTGGTTAACATGAATAGTGACAAGAGGAAAGCTAGTTTTTCTGGTGTCTTCATAGCCTCCTTTCTGTTCTTTTTTTGTCACATCTGTTTTTTTTATTTCCAACCATCTCCTCTTTTTAGCCTTCCTAAACTTTCACACATGACGGCTCTCGCGTAATAGCACATTATGTTTTAATCAGATTGGCAGAGAGGCTGATCTGTCCTAGTTTTTTTGTGAAAGACTGAATAACAATGCTCAGCGTGAGACAGGAATGAGATGATTAAAGGGAGAGAGACTGTAGAGGAAAGACAGAAAAGAGGAGTTGTGCTAACTGGTTTGAAAAGAAGTAAGATGAATGACACTGTGTGGGTTAGTTGACTTAACGTTGATCTGCTAATTTAAATGAAGAATCAGTGAAGTAAGAGAATACCTACAAAGAGAAAGAATAAGAAAGAAAAGAGAGGGGAGAGACAGAGATGATACAGTGAAGTTCAGATCAAAGCCAAACTGCTCAGTGCCTGGATTAGGTGAAGGACATTATACCTGGTTTAAAATGAATCAGAGAAAAGTACAGAGACAAAAACACAGCTCCATAACACAAAGCCTGGAAAGACTTTTTTTTAAGAAAAAAAAGACAAATAAAATAGCAAAAATAAAATTGCACGACTTGCACATTGATTTTGTTCGAAGCAATATTTTTGTCAACAACCAAAATTTCCAAACTACTAAGATTCAAGGATGATGAGACAGCATCATAAACAAATAGATTTACATAATGTGCAATATTGTTGATGGACGCAGAGAGAAAAGCTGTTAAGCTGCACCGAGTAATGAAATGACTGTTGAGTGTAATTATAAAAGGTCACATGCTCTGACATAAAGGCAAGATCCCATGATCACAAACAGTAACAAGTGACTGAAAATATACAATATATTTACACAAAATACCACACAATATATACAATACAAACTCAGACACACATTTAAATGGACTGCAAAAATTGAGTAATGGGTTTCCAACGCGCAGTACTCCAAGAATAACCACTCAAACTTTAATGATTCCTACTTTACTGTCAGTAAGAATCCATCATATTCTGTCTGACTCCATTACGGATTAATAGAGAATCCACCAGAACAGACGAAAATTACTCCAGTTCCATCATTTAAAGGGTGGAACCAATGCATGCCTGCCTATTTATCTTGATTTAGATAAGTCTTCCCATAGTAAAGAGATGGTGCAGAGACTGAGCTGCATTACGGCTGATATGCGCGGATTTAAGTAAATCAACAAGCAAATTTATGGCTAAACTGCTTAACGCCAGAGTGATGGAAAAAGAACTGACTTGCCTTCAGTAGATAAAAAGTGAGTGTATGAAATGGGTAATTTTTTAACTTTTAAGTAGCTCATAAAAATGTGTCCAATTTCACAAGAACATTTATTTTGTCAGATACATATTGAAACAACACAATGAGTATCAGTTCAGACTCAGTTAAACAGGATATCCTGTTCAGGATATCCTACATGTTCATCAGACGTCAGACAGACAGTTTCACCAACATCCAGTCCTGAAATACACGGAACACCAAATTTCCAAAGCGTTCAGACACCATGTCTTACCAAACTGTTCTGACAGACAATAAACCGGGCCCAGATGTGGCTGGTTGTATTACACTGTGACTGACACTGCATGCATTTTAATATTATGTACAATACTGACTAATTCCATTATTTCACTTTTCATCTTATTTGATTAAGCTATAATCAAGTGCTCAGCTCAGAGTGGTGTACCGCTCTGCCCACCAAAGACTTCTAATCTCCAAGTCCCAGAGTTCCCCCTCTTTAATTTAACCCATGTTAATGACATTAAACAGGTTTAATTGGCAATGGGATAACTCAATACCGCTAGCTTCAAACAGATTTCAATTCAGCACGCCGGCTTAAGCACAATGGCATTTCATAGATTCATTCCATTAGTGTTGATAGTATGTCAGACCTTGGATGGAAGACAGATTAGAGGGAGAAATACATGAAAATGAATAAATGCATTAAAACTCACTTTAGGATTTACCATATATATATATATATATATATATATATATATAACTTCACAGATCTGCCAGCTCTCTGCCATCGGTTCAATTACATCAACTTAGGGCTGTCAATCGCTTGGTCAAGAAGCCTGTAGGCAAGATCATTGTTTCTGATCACCAAATTGTTTATCATGACCTCAAATAAAGATTCATCATGTACCATCAAATATGGAAGCATACTCCAAAATTTATTCTGTGGCCTCTCTTCTCTTTTAACAACAACAGAAGACCTTACATAATTTAGACTGATAGCGTAGTCAAGGCAATTAGCAGCTGAACGGTAAAATCCTAAAATTTGGATAAGTCAAATATCCTCTGAGATGAGTTAAATATTTAACAATGGGAGACTGTGCTTTAAATCCTAGCAGACAGGTGTATTTAATTTAAAACTTAATTTGTCACATTTAAACAGACAAAGTTAGTCACAAATCCCAAAAAAAACCCAACATCCCTAGGTGAGGTACACAGATCATTAACAACACAAGTGAACGCCCTCAATGCGGAATATGAATCTTTCTTGCTTTGTCATTGTCGGTTGTCTGAAGCCATTTGCTCAAATAGACATAAGAGGCATATTGGTGCTGGGCTAAAGTTAAAGTCTGATCCAGCGTGTGAAATACAAATTTCATGTGTGATTAAGACAAATGCCAGATGTTTATGAAAAGTCATGAAGTTGTGGGGGCAATAATTTAGCAGATGGTTTTTGTAATTATTATAAAGTTGTTTTTTTTTTACTTGCTTTGATAATAGCATGTTTACAAGTAGTCAGGGCATTTAGCATGTTGTCTCTCATTTAATTGGTCTTTAATGTTTCACGTAATGCACCTTACTGTCTTTGTAGTCTTTTTTCCTCCCTTCTGTCACAGACATGTGATTCAGCGCAGGATGCTGATAGGTTGATGCCCAACAGCTCTGTCTGTTTCATCTCCGCCTCCGGGTTTTTTTCAGCTTCACCTCGACTTGACGTTCTATTATTTTTCTGTTGCGGCCATTTCCTTTCCTCTTTTCCTCGCCTAAGCTTGTTTTTCCCGCTCTCCTGTTGTAAACCTGCCTGAGAATTGTTGCTTTTAGCTTTGTGTGAAATGGCACAGTGCTCAAAGTCAATAAGCTGCTTTGGACTCTCAACTCTTTGGACACCTGCCAGCGGTGCCACAGAGGAAAGAGTCATTAAGTTGTTCACACGTGAAAAGAAATGACAAATCTTTTGTTTTTCTCTTTTAGCGTCTCGCCACCCACTTTTTTCAAATTCTCAAACATTTTTAGCCCCTGTAACATCTTTTTAACTCCCCTTCACTCTGTGTGATAGAAGTTAATTCAGTTTGGTAAACAATTCATTCAAATCAAAAAAATGAAAGCTTAATTTACACATTTGGGTTGTGACTGAGTGTAGATAATCCTCCTCACTCCTCCTGCAGTGTGAGATAACTACACCCTCCTCACGGTTTCAGCATTTCAAGTTTTGCTAATATGACACATTGGTTTGGACTGCGTCCCTTGGTGTTTCACATGATGACTCAGTAATGGGACATGGAGAGGATGTACAAGCTGATATTGTCTGAACTGTCCAGTTATCACTGATACAGATGTTCACACAGACCGGGGGTCAACATATACTTTGTCGGAACATTCTTTACACATCTGTAAAACGTGTGCAATAATCTAAATGTATGACAGAATTTACACCCGAGCATTTTTCTGCCACGTCTCAAAGGAATGACTGAGTTTGAAGAATATAATAGAATGACAATGACTATTCTAATACTCACAACCTCTAAAAATCGTAACGTTTTTATAAGCTTAGAATTAGCCCTTCACAAGTCCATCTGGAGTATGTCCTCTTTCATGGAGTGCACAATGATACATGAGCCCTGAAAGGACAATTCATGTTTTAATGTTACCGGAAGGCCAATGTGAGTTCGCCCACATGGCGTATTCAGTTGGTCGCAATTTGCAACCTCACCACCAAACTAGTTTCATGCTCAAGCTCTCAACACCTCCACCTCATTTCTCCTTCCTTGCCTCTCATTTGTCTTGTCTCAGTGCACACAGCTCCTGTTGTCACTCCTTTTCTGCTGCCTCTTGCTTTTCCCCTCGTGTCATTTTTATTACGATACAATGACAAAGGAATCTCAGCGTTAAGAGTAACAGTGCCTCCTATCTCATATGCAGTATATCTCTACCTGGCTGCGTCCCATGTGCAAGGAAAGAGCCAAAGCCAGATTTAGGGGTCAAAGGCTATGACTGTCATGATGTGTCCACCGTGCCACTTTTTACCCAAACTGTATTATTATTATTACTGTTGTTGTTGTTAGTAGTAGTAGTTGTAGTAGTAGTAGTATCACTTTTCATTATTATTATTACTATTATTTTTTTATTATTATTTTATTTTAAAACTATTATTATTATTTGTTTTCCTTTGTTGTTTTTGACATATTAGCCAGTGTTTTCGATTTTGTATTCCGTCTTGCTCAACATAAGATATACTGTTTTGTACTGTCTAATGAGCAAAGCAAAACTCTGAATCTCGTCTGCGTCACCACAGAATAAGCCTTTTGTGTGTTGGGGACGTCTGCATGTAGATCCTGTGTCTTTAGCTGCTTTACCTCAACAGTGATGGTTTAGAAGCAGGGGAGGAGCAGGAAGTGGATGCCTAGGGTGTCACAATAATCCCATTGGAAAAGCAGGAGAAAGTAGAGGGATCGGTAGGACATAAGATCAGGGGTCTTCCTGTGGTATGAGTGAAAACCAGTGATAAAAGTCCTGATCAATGCAAATCAAACAGAGGGGCTCAGTTCACTTGTATACTAATGAGTTCCACTGGTACAGCCTAAGATCACTTGTGGACCCACTAACAAGCTGTTCCTTATGAATTAGGCAGAGACAGATCGAGATTTCTATGATCATGTTTAATAATAAATTCACACCCATGACCTTGACTCTTCATACTCCTCTGTCCCAAATCAAACTGCTGCCATCGCATGAGAGATCTGAGACCAGGTCGTCCTCTTCCTCATTTTTAACCATCACTCCTCCTTCTCCTTATTTATTTATTTATGTATCTATGTATCTATTTATTTATACTGTTTCATGATCGTTTTCCAAAACCATTCCGATTCAGTCTCTCTCCTCAGAATCTCGTTTCCCGACTCCTGTGGTTTTATCTCATAACTCATTCTGGCTCCGACTCTCATTAAGGCCTCTATCTCTACCGTACACCCATCTCTCTCTTTCCTCTACCACTCCCCATCCCCTTACTCACTCTCCCCCTCCCTCCTGCTCCTCATCCTCCTATTTTAATGTTTATCCCCAGCCTATCCCCCACTACCTTCTCTCAGATTCACCTCCTCTCACTTTTTCCACTCTTCTACTTTCATGCAGCATTAAGTCAGTGTACAGTGTATAGAAGCCATATTTACCAAGCAAAAAAGGAAGGGAGCGGTGGGAGGGTGTGAGGCAGAGGCTTTAGGAAGTTTCCGAAGAGCCGACAGTGAATGGAGGTCATCTATCTCCTGGGTTTTCTCTATTGCCTCCTCCCTCACCACACAGCTAATTCAATATGTTGGGAACAGGACAGCACGCTGTTCCTTTGTCAACAAATTTCATTATGCGACATTAGCAGTGCTATCAGCGAGGTGACAGGGAGGAAATGATGGATTCAGATTAGAATGTGGAAAATGAAAGTGTTGGAGAAGCAAAATGGCTAATATGTCTGTGTGTGTGTGACTGTGCACGTGCACAATCTCATACTTGTCCCCAGCCACTTAACTGGCAGAATTTACATAACCCATTTGAATTTTCATTATTTTCCTTGGCAGGACTTTGTAATTGGATTTTCCTCCCACAGAATTTCGCAGCCCACACCCACACACCATCCAAGGAGTATGATAAAAATAACTGTACCTTGTGAAGTAGTGAAACCTGGGTGTGGTTTCTAAATTGTCTATCATAGTAGTGGTAATATTATTACCACTACAACCATTAATATTTTATGGGAAAAGGGGGCAATTAAGTGTTAATGCTAACCTGGATTATCTTTTTCAACAAAAGGTTTTCACTGATATTCTTTTACTAGACGCTGAGATTCGTCTCAACTGTTGGAAAACCTGCAACAGAGGTAAGAGGATACGCAGCAATAATAAAAGGATGAAAGAAAACAAGAGGGTGAGATTTTGCTGAGCTCTTCATGAAACTCGTGTAAACTTGACCTTTAAGGAACTGAAGCGTTGGCAGCCTGCACAACAGGAGTGCTCAGCTGCAGCCATGCCTCCTCTGCTTAACTCTTTCTTCACTGCAACAGCCCCCGACAGGAAAACAAGGAAACGTCTGTCTCCATAGCGCTGACCAGACACAGAAATCACAGCCACTTGTGTTTTGTGCCATTGAAATGCACAACATACAACAAAGTAGGGCACTGCTTTATGTCGAAAATACTTAGACCAGGTATACCTCATACACACACATAGTGGGATGCCTCAAACTGTCTTGTGATTCAAATGGTTTCTTGATCATTGGAATGCCCTGCCACCTCCACGTGGGAAGCACTGATGGAGTGACTGTGTCTTACTGTTTGTCATGAAAATAGAACTTCAGCAGATGGATGAGGAGATTCTGGGGGAGAAACACAGTCTACAAGAAGGTGCGCAACATAAAGAATAGATTGTTATGGTCTATCCTGTGTGTGTGTGTGTATGAGAGAGAGAGAGAGAGAGAGAGAGACTCTGACTTTGTGTGCTTGATTTCTGTGTGGGTGTTGAAACGGGGAGACCGCGGGAACTCGTTCCTTTATTGACTACAAACTCAAGAAGTGAAATTAACTTTCATCTGATATTTGCAACAAGCTGCACACTTCTCCATCTAAATGATCATGGGGATAGATTATCTTGATCCACTGGATACATAAATAATTGTCTGTATACCACCTTTGTATATAAGACATTCTAACAGATTTTATACGCGTGTGTGTTTAGCAATGACAGGAAAAGAACGACAAGGCTCCACCCTCCTCCAACTCCCTCAGAGAAACTGAGTGACACAGAGACGACGAGCCAACATTTCCTCATGGGTATTATGAAGAATTGATGTTATTTAATCTATATTCGTACTATTTCATCTTTTCGTATTTTTATCTTTTGAGATCACGAATATGGATGATGTTTTAATCGGCTGTTATAACGGAGCGTATCCATCTCCCTATATGTCCGAAAGCTAAAATTTGTAGAATGTGAAAGAAAAATGTAGAATATAAAATTGTCTTTGAAACAGCAGGATGTCTTAAGGCACATCCATCCACGTTTCATTACAAATATATAGCAATATATAAAAAACAAAATAAGAAATGTAAATTCATGCCATTCCAGATTTTCTTCTCAATGCAGAATGTCAACAAAATGTTATGGATAGATTCTACCACTTTCACTTAAAGCTTATATTGAGGACAAAGCAAATATAGTAAATTAAAAATCATAAATAACATTTATAACAAGCCAGGCTAAACAGCAACTTATCACATTCATTGCCAAGAGAGTGACAACAACAGCCAGAAGATGAAAATGGCCACTTTCGCAGCCTGAACCACAAAATGACAAAACACTACAATCTCATACTTGACACAAACACAAAGATTTACAGTAACAATAAACCACATCTCTTTCCATATCTACATATTGGTCCACAGACAGATGCCACAACAAACATGCACCATTCCACACAATGAAAACACAATGCCACAGGTGTGACAGGCACTGCTGTACAGAAAGGATCTGTGCTGTGTAAAGTAACACACAGTCAACACAACACAACACACACCCCACAGTTTGTCAGAGGTGAATCACAACATGATCAGGAACCACTGAACCAACAGCTGCGGCGACACACGTGAAGGCAGCCACATGGACGCGACAACACAAACACACAAACACACAGCACCACCACCAAGCACCACACTGTGAGCACAAGCGGATTGTCACTCACCGCTTGTAGTCGACCGTCTGTTTGTCCTTGTTGACTGATAATGATGAAGCTGCGCGAGACGTCCTGGGCGCGTGCAACAGGAACACCCCGCAGCGCACGAGAGGCCGCTGGTTGTGGTGGTGAACGGCGGAAGTTCAGCACTGATACAAACAAAACAAGCGAAAAATGACAACACGTCCCTGTCGCAGCGTTACACTCAGGCCACAGGCAGTTTTCAGGTTGGATGGAAGTTTTTCCAGGTGTCTATCAGACACAGCCGGATGTGGAGACGTGCCCCCCCCCCGCAACGCCCCTTTTCCGCAGTCACTGTGAAGTGTCTGGTTTTCATAGGCCTGGTTTGTGATCACGTTCACGTGAAGAAAAGACAAACACACATGAACTGGGTATTAAATGAAACTAAGAATCCTGTAACATCATCATTTTAATAATACTAGGTTGTGTATTGTTGTAACAAGTGAATTCAAATTGTGATATTTGGATTATTTATATGCATCATATACTTTTCGTTCAAAAAGACTCATCACTCGGATACTGTGTGGATACTGTGTGTTCACCAAGAGATGCTGGCCGACAGTTAACTGTGTTTTGACAGAGGAGATGTGTGTTGGAAATGTTACTACTGGTATTACTTTGTGACTGGTTTTCACCAATAGAAATGATATGTAAAGACGGCTGATATCATGGCAGTCTACAGTTTCCCTCTTTATTCAGTAAGAATGATCAGGGGTGTTGATGTATCCCAAACATTGAACAAAACCAGTCTGCACAATTCTGAGAGAAAGAGAGAGAGTTTAATTTCTGTGTTCTGCACTGAAACCCAATGGGACCATCAGTTTTCACTGGAGCTCTTTATTTCCCCTCAAAAACAACGGGTCGGCAGGGCAACAGCTACAGGACTAGTTATTTCCAAAAGAGAGATGCATTTTTTTTTAAAGTGCATCAATTTTGCAGTTTTATGAGCAGAAGACAAAGAAAAATTCTGTGACACTGTATATGTGACAGTGTATTCCCAAACTGTAGTTGTGTTAAATTTGCCTGACGCAGTTAAAACACCATGATAACAGGTCATATTCTAGCAATTGAACAAACCGAGTCATAAATATGCTGCAACAGGACATAACTTACAGAGTAACACTAGTGCTGGAGGTTTAGTAGATCAACAGCAACTCCAGGTCCATCAAGCAGTTTCCTGTAACCCAGCGATGGCTGTGGAGCCATTCGAGTTGACATGTCTTCTCTGCAGATTTCCCAGATGACGCTGTCTTCATTATTTTTCTGTCTGAGAACATCATGAAAAAAACTGAATCATACAAGACCATAATTAGATGCACATCACCTCTGTTGATATTATTACCTGTGCTGTCACTTCAGTGCTTTCTGAGTGTCTGTGAAAGACCCGTGGCCATTATGTTTTTTTCTGTCGCTCTAAATTGATTTGCGTTAAACATAATATAGTGTTTGATATGTGAGGCGCAGATCAATAGTGTCTCCCTAAGCTGTTTCTAGCAGGCACAGACACAAGAAATAATACACATACAGACACACTCAATACAATACACCAGGCCATATCAGGCCTTTGAATGAAATGGAATGTTTTGCAGCTTGTGTGGACTGTCTGTCGTGTCTTCGATAATGAGCTCACTATGAGGAACATTTTGTCTTCAGAGTCTGAACTCAACATCAGTCTCCATCTTTTTATGCCGACCTGTTCAGTGCCAAACAATAAATTCACCTTCTATGGTTTACCATGTATTCAGGTGTGCTGAAGTGTGGCCTTGACTGGCTCAGAGGCATCACTCTCACACAGCTATTACAGGACTCTGTTCTCTCTGTTTGATCATGGCTAATCTTATAATAATGTAATGTGAAGTCCCCATCTGCTCAGTGAATTCTGATGATGTCAAACACTTTCCAGACCTCTGCAACCTGACCTCATTCCACTCACACATACTAAGCCGTATGCAGTGGCAGCCTCCATATGAGATGCTTACTCCATGTTGATTGGTTCCTATTACTAACTTGTATGGTCATTGCGTTTCTGGGTGGAATTATTTTGATTTGCAGAAACACCCTCTCTGTGCATTCCAATATCGATTCATAGAAAGTTTCAAGGTATAGAAAGTTATTTCCAAGCCTGTGATAAGAGAATAAAGTCAGCGCTGCAGGTAGAGTTTATCACTGCCTCTAAATCTGGTACCACACACATGATATTCATAGAGTATCACAGATCCTGCCAGACTCCATTCCTCACCTGCTCAACTCTGTTTGTCATAACATAATGTGAAGCTGCCACAGGTAGAAAGGGCATAACAGAGCTATTCTACGACACGATCACAGTAAATGACTCTGACAGACACTGAGTGAATGCCGCTTAACTTTAGAGTTAAAGTTACAGTATCAGTATGTGTGTGGAGCACTGTGCGCTGTCCTTGGTGCTGAAAGCATGCTGCTCCATTTAATTTTGTTCTTTAACATAGGCTTGCATAGCTCAATAAGGGACAGTATGTGGATCATATCGGTTGTATCAGCTATTTTACTGACTTTTGCTGACTTTAAAAATGACAGTACACTCTAAACAATCTGGAATTACCGGTATTTAGTTTGCTGAGCTCCAGGAATCCCAAAAGTTAAGTGTCCCTGTTTTCTTTTCTTTTCTCGTGTTGCATTAATCTGTCGGCTTGCCTCTCAGTGCATGGATAGCTTTTTGAATCACAGGCAGCAGTTGCATCTGTCCAAAATAATTTTGGTCTGAGCAGAGAAACAGATAAGAGGGTTGCTCTGAGACCATCATCCAGAAGCATGATGCAAAGTCTACAGTGAGCAGAGGGGAAGCGGTTGAGAGATGAGGGGGGGTAGTGATATAAAGTCAAAGGGTGAAAAAGTGCAGGGAATGTAAAGCTGCAGGGGAAAACAAGAGATTGATGAGAGGGGAAGTTAACAGTCAGAACAGTTTTGTGTTGCAGGAAGCAAGAACAAAAAAAAACGAGAAACTCTGACAAAGCCAGAGCCAAACAGGCTGAATAAAGTGAAAGGTGAGCTAGAGGGGCGATACCAAGATGGATGAGCAGAATTTTGAAAGCATTCACCCCAGGTTAGTCTTAGAAGTGGTAGAAAAACTTGAGTTTGTGTAGGTGTAGTTCACAGATCTTGCTGGGATGCTAATAAACAAAGTAAATACAGAACCATTGTTCCTCAGTATGACAACAATCACCTACTGTGTGCACAGATTGTCTGAAGTACACAGCTATTTTTATCATCAGTGTACATTATTTTTGTTAACTATACTCATTTATTAGTTTTTAAAAATAGTTTACAGTTAAATTAAAAAAAGCTGTCTTGCATAGCCAATCTAAAAACAAATTGACAGAACTGTGCTTGTCAGGTTCATTGTAATTAGTCACCAGTAATGAAGTCATGCTCATAAACACAGAGGTGAATCAGGATGCTTTTAGGCATAATAGGTCAAAACTGTTTTATCTTGTTTTGAGGATAGACGGCCAAGAGACAAAGTAACTAAACAACATGTAAGAGGTTTAACTGACGGTGCAATTGCAAACAAAGTCATACAAACTACATTTATATTATGGTTCACGTAAAAATGACAACATGCTTAAAGGCACACACTAAGTTTACATCATTTCTGTTTATGGGAAGTTTGCATTTTACTCAAGCAATGCATGCTGGGAAGAGGTGTGAGCTATTCATTCATTCATTCATTCATTCATTCATTCATTCAACTGTCAACTGTAAAATAAAATGCAACACAAATCCACATGAAGACAACATGAAAATATTTAATATTTATTTAAATATATACAACACTCACAGACAGGAGGCAGGTATGCAGGTATAGTTACCAAAAAGAATCCAGACCCAAAAACTGTGGGAGCATAACCTCAGACAGAAACACAGGGGAACAAAGTGTGAAAGATAAAACAGAAACAAACTGGCAAACAGAACATCACTGAGCTACACAGGATGAAATGAAAGAGATGAGTGGAAGCAGGGAGGGTATATACAGAGTGGGGAGGGGGGGCACAGGTGAAACTAATCAGGGCAGGTAATGGCGAAGGAGGAAACCCAGACAAAGGCAGGAAGTAAAACAAACAAGCAACACTGGAGAACAGTACTTCAAAGTAAACAGGAAGCAAGAGCCAAGTCCATATCACAAAGAAATCTATTCTCCAGACTCCTTATATATCTCTTCACCTATTTCCTTTTATTCATTTGTCCCATTGTTTCGTTTAGACTGGTTGATATAGAAATATATGGCATGGAGAGGAAGTGTTGACATATCAAACTTCTGGGCAGGCAGCAGTGGCTCATACGTATGCAGCCTCACTCAGACATTATTCAACAACACTGACCATCTCCTGATTCCTGAGACTGACTTCTCTCCCCTCTGACCATGTCTGCAAAATACAAGACAGATCCTGTATAATTTGTGTAACAGCACTTTTGTTAGAAGACAAAGAGTTCTCTCACTATTTTTTACCTGATTTATTGCATCATTTGACCTGAGACCTGCATAAACCCTGACGTTCATGAACAAGGCTCAATCTCTCTATAGGTTGATTCTATTAAATATCTTGCACGATTACAATGTTTGCCTCGGTCACAGTCGTTTCTGATTTATAGTTTTGGAGCCATAAATGCCAGTTTGTTTATTTATTTTACTTATCTTGACAATATGATGGACGCATCAGGCTGTACTTGAACTTTAGGGAGCTGCAAGTCGAATGTTAAATCCCTCCTTGTGAAATGTTAATACATTTTTCGATCTGCCACGTCAAATATCCATCTCTTAGATTGACTGTCTTGGAATGAGGCAGCGAGAGGTTGTCCAGGATTATTTTTGATGTGCTCGAAAGAAAATGAAGGAAACGTGTGAGGAGGTAGATTGACGGACAGAGAGGGAGAAAAGTCTTTTTAATTGGCAGTCAGACCCCGTCACTGTCAAATGTTGGAAGGAATGTGTTATTTAGTCAGAATAGAATGAAAAAGACAGAGTCTGACAGTATCCACAACCGAAAGACAGGTCTGAAGAGGTCTGAAGAGGTTAGGGAAGCTGTTTTGTAAGCATTAATTTGATCTTACTAACAAAACCATCACGTCACATGGTGGGAATCTCCTTCACCTCCTTATCTTCTGTTAATCTTCCCGAACGCACAACAATACCGAACCTCTTTTGCCTGAATTAGGATTTGTAGGGAATGAACACTGTACATGCTAACTCACACACACACACAACATGGTTACACACATAAATAAAACTGCAAGTAAAGGTGGGTGCACATACACCTGTCCGCAAAGTTCAAAGATAATAAAATGTAAGGGATCAGTGGGTTTTATTATGCTTGTTCTCTGCAGATCCACAGTGTAATTAGCTTTCTCAGCTGCAACCTTCCTCTGAGAAAACCTTGATAAGGGTAATCTATTTCCTCCCAACTCTGAGGCAGCTGTGGGCCCACCACTGTGGTCATTTACACAATTTCCCCTCTGTCACTGTGGGTAGAGAAGGTTCAATATCTTATCAACCTGGGAAGCAATAATGACCCAGCATGTGCTCACACCTTTATTCTGTATATTCCTCCAACCCAAGAAATCACAGTAGCATTGTTTGTGAACATTTTCAATGCCAATGTCGTACTTCCCATTACCCAAAACTAAATGTATATTCTGAAGATTTAGAGGAGTAATAATAATAGAAAAGTTTTCTATCCAATTGTGAGCATGCCCTTATTCGTATCCCAGAATTAGCCTAAATGTGTTGTTTTTGTTCCTTTTTTTACTTCCTTCTTTGCCGTTTTATTGTCGGTGAAGCCCCATAAACACTCAAGAGTAGAAACATTTCTCAAAGAGCATAATTAGCTGGAGTAATTTTGCCGAAGGGAGAAAAAACTTCACCCCCAAGTTGTCCATACGTGAAGAAGGTGAAAGGGGAGAAGTTGTTATGCTCCGTTGCAGATAATGGCTCTGAAATGGTGTCAGACATCCCTCCCTGGGGTTCTGCTGGTTCTGGCCCTGGCCTCTGGTGAGAGACTCCTGAGAGGCTCTTGTAACTGCTCCAGTCAAGAAACCTCAGCAACCTTGCATGTTGCCTCTTCACCGCTGCCCTGGAGGGAGGTGCACTTGTTTTTGGTGCTGTGCTGCATTGCAGTGCACCTCTCTTTTTGTTGTGTCCTCTGTAACAGTGGGCTGCTGGAAGACGATAACCTCTCTGTGATACTGCTGCTTAATAACACTTAACTGTTTTCTCCTCTTCTGTATCCTCGGCTCTACTGGAATATGTACTCAAACACTTGGGCAGCAGGGTGCAGTGCTGTTAAAGCTCCTGAAATGTTTGTCTGCATTTCTGGTTGTATTTTTTTAAATATATGTCTATCCTCTGTTCTTGGCTATAACTTCACTGCCTGCCCTATAATCTGTGTCTTGTGTTTCTCCCTTGAGGAACAGATGACGTCACATTGTATGAAAACATATCAAACCTTTACATAGACCATAGATTTATAGCTGATCACACTCTCTGTTTTGCTTCCCTCTCCTGTGGTTTACCTTTATCTAAAATATGAGTGTGATGTCAAAGACTCTGCTCAGTATCTTGGGCCCCATACTCTATCTGATTGTTCTTATGTACAGTCTTTTTTTTTTTTTCAAAAAGCTCATGTTTTGTATCATGGTCTTTGTGTTTTTTTGTCAGATGTTCAATTTCTTCTAGCGCAGTTTGATGGTTTTCATTTCATTTACAGCAGTTTGCAGTTTGTTCACTTTTATTACATCTCAATAAGAACATCATCACTCAGATACACTACCTTAGAGTCATAATGTCTTTACTTCTGTATTTTATTAGGTCAGCTGCAACACTGAATTCAGCGCAATACAAAAACTAGGCCTGTTTACAAAGCATAGCATACCACTCATCTACTTGCATATAACATTATGCCGACATTATCTACATTTAAGTGGCATTTGTTGTCATTACAACAGAGCATTTACTACTCAGTCAGTAGTGAGAATGTAAATTACAAAATGTTATTTATTAAGTCCAATTTGTTGGTATGGTGTATGGTAGTAATCTAAAGCAACAGCATCATTATGGGGAACAACAAACATGAAACACTGGAAAATTACCCACGGCTGAAAAAGAAGCTACAACATTGGCAACAGTGCAGTGGTCCCAGTGGTAATCAAAGCCCTCAGGGCTGAACCCAAGGCTGAACTGTGAGAGTAGCTCCAGTAGATACCTGGAACAACATCCAAGATGTCTGTACAGTGCATTGGCTTCAAAACAGCTAAGATATGTGTGTGTGTGTGTGTGTGTGTGTGTGTGTGTGTGTGTGTGTGTGTGTGTGTGTGTTGTGGTCACATCCTCACTGATGTCAACGGCTGATATTCTTTGAAAGTATACAAGTATGTTCTTTGCTTTGTTTCATTCAGGGGAAGTTCATATTGTTGTTCTGTTGTTTGTGTGTGTGTTATATTTGAGGCTAAAACTTCAACAAAGAAACATTAAAATGATTTTGAACATTTCAAAGCCTTGACGAACATATGAAGAAAAATGGCAAAACCTTTGCTTTGAAAAACACAACAGATATCGCAAGGCCTGAACAACAGAGGGAAACATAAAAGCTAATTGATTTTGCTATTGAAAGAGTCAGATATCTGTAACGATTCAATGTGTTTACATGCTAAATATTATCCAATTAATATTTGGATGCTACATTTTTCCTTTTTAGTTTGGGCATGTCAACAACATATTCTGTTTACTGTCACTTAAGTCCTTGATGAGGAACTGATTAGGATATGTATCTGGCATACAAAACTATCTTCTGGGATGCTGAGACATTAACATAGTTTAGCCCATTTGCTGGTGGGTTTCATGCTCCATGACTTTTCTCTTGTGGAACGTCAGATGTGTGATTGGATTTATGAATGCCCCCAAGAGCACTGAGCACAAATGTGAATAGTCCTGTGGTACAAATTGTGCTTTTTGCAATACTTTGCACCAGTGGGACAGACAAGGCAGATATCATCTAGGACGCTGATGTGGTTCATGGTCCGTTTTCAGGCAAAGCGACTGAGCTGTTAGAGTCACTGAAGTGGAACTGACGTTCCATGCACAAGTTAAGTTAGAGATACACAGCTCGTTGAGAAACAGTCAATCAAAGCTACTGCTCACTTTCAAACATCTGCCTCATACCTCGACTTTTTCCTCTCATTTCTCCTGCCTTCAACACACCACAACACATGCACAACTTTAATTCAGCATCATTACTCTTCTTTTTCTTCACTACCCTCTCCCTCTTTTCCTGTCACCATCTGCACCTGCAACGTGGGGGATGTATGACTAATTTTACTGCCTCCGAGATGCTGCTCGCCTTCGCTTTGTTTCCTTTATTTTGATCTTTACTGTTCAAAATGGGAAGTGCTGCAGATGTTCTTATCCTTCATCTGCCAGAGCCCCCCTGGGGGCTCCTGGGGTTTGGAGACGAAGAGGAAATTAGGAGAGCTCCTGATGGAAGAGAGCCTGGATATGACCCTTTGAACTCATGGAGTGAGTTGTCTCTGGATAAACTGCTGTAACAACACAATAACAATAATGTTTGAAGGATCAAAGTTTGGTCACGTTCTCAAAGCACAGGAAAAGCAGAGAAACACAATCACCTGAGGCACACAATAATTCTCAATATAGCCCTCCAACTAATTCACTGAAGATATGATGCCAGTCTTTCTGTAAAACCATGTAAATAAGTCTTTTGACTGCAACTGAGGGAAAAAAAGGTCTGAGCTCATTTCCAAGACTGGGACAAGTGTCATAAATCTCACCAGATTTAATGTGAATGTCAGGGTAGCTATTTAACTCTGGCTGCAGACCTATTTACATATTCTGCATATCAATGTCATGTCAGCTCTGCTATTTGTCAAGAGTCAAGAGTCTCATAATCATTCAGAATATAAGCTGCTTATAAAATGGATTCCACTCTTCACACTATACTTCCTTTTACAGGATCACACAATGAGAAATATGCTTTTAAGTCTCATTATTGGCCAAAACTGTGCAGAATTTAATCACAGACATCTATTTCATGAATGCTGATTGATATGCAGTCACATACAGTCTAGGTCTAGACTGTTACGTCTAGACTCTAGACGTAACAGCAGCAGAGAGGATATTCTGTAGCAGTGGGAACATTTTTTGTCTCACAACAAAAGACTGAATAGAGTTAGAGGATTGAAACTAAATATAACCACAGGTCACAATCAGTTAGCCACAAATGTCCTATGCTAAACATGCTAATTAACAAGGCAAGACAACAGATCAGCATAAGGTCCAACACGTTTTTCTTTATTGTACTTAAGAAAACCTGGACCTCATATTTTCCAACTGCGGAAAACAAAGTTGCAAACTAGTGTGTATAACTTGTCTTTGTGTTTACCCTGTTTCATTTTTAATGAGATTTGACTCTGGCCTAAAAGGAGGGGGGAAAAAAGAAACATTGCAGTAGACCTGCAGTCGACAAGGG
Organism: Trinectes maculatus; assembly: GCA_016785345.1. Taxonomy (NCBI): domain Eukaryota; kingdom Metazoa; phylum Chordata; class Actinopteri; order Pleuronectiformes; family Achiridae; genus Trinectes; species Trinectes maculatus. The sequence goes on along the minus strand of JAFBJQ010000470.1, from coordinate 542,021 downwards.
ATAATTTTCTCAGGGAAAAAAAGGTCCACCCTCACAAAGGAATGGACTATGGGTGAAAAAGAAACAAACCAGACACACCAAAATATGCATTTATGTACAAAATATGACAAACAAACATTCAATAAAATGTTGGTCAAAACAAAACCAATAGTTGTTGCCTCTGTATCAGGTCAATTAAACGGACTTGTACTAAACCAGAGAGTCAGAGACTAAATATTTCAACGAACTGCATATCGTTATCTTCCACAAAAATGAACGCACCAGTTACTCGGCCCATTTGAGACATTAAAGATTTTTTGTTTCAACGTTAAGAGCCGTTTCATTTGACCTGCCTCTGTCCGTGGTGCTGAAAACCTGGATCTCCTTAACACAGTCGCCGCGGGCCATTCAAAGCACCGACAACACTGCTGCTCTCTCACCACCGTTATACTTATTATTCAACTTCGTTGTGTTTATTGTGATGGGCGCATTAGCTCGAGAGCCACTACAGTGGCGCGTGACTAAATTGCTATTTGTGTTGAACACGCTGCACAGCGCCCCTTTGACACGGCTCCCAAATCCTGTCCGCGCTCTGGTGTGAACATAAAAAAATATATGTCCCCCGCTGGAAATCAATGACACGGTTAGTGCCTGCGTACCAGAGAGAGAGAGAGAGAGAGAGAGAGAGAGGGAGGGTGGGAGAGAGAGAGAGAAAGAGAGAGGCGGTGTCTGGTGAGAGAGGAGGAGGAGGAGAAAGCTCCCGGTCCTCTCGTCCTCTCAGCTCCCTTCTGCCGTCACTCCTATAAGCAGTCGGGTGCAACCGGAGAGCCCGGGGCCGTGGTGGGCTTATTTATCCCCGGGGAATCGGAACTGGACACCAACGAACTATCCCAGGTAGGTGGAGACACAAACACACGTTCTGAACCGGCTACCGGGCTCAGTCCCATAAGAGAGAAAGAAATATAAAATGGGAATTAAATAAGTCTTATGTCGCCCTTTTGTCGACTTTGGCGGTGGCTGCTGCTGCTGGATGGGGGGCGGGGGAGCGGGGGGAGGTTGACGACGCCAGGACGAAGCTCCGTGGGGGCGGAAATTGTGCTGACACCGCTAATTGCGTTTTAAATTGGAGGACGAGACGCTGCTGATCGCGAGCTGATCGCTCCTCGGTACAGCCCCATCTGCCGCGGTGACAACTCTCCAGTGTTTATAATCCGATTAGAGGCGGGATCAGCGTTTGATAAAACAAACACTCTCTCTCAGCACCCACACACACACACACACACACACACACACACACACACACACAGACAGAGAGAGAGAGAGAGAGAGAGAGAGAGACAGAGAGAGAGAGAGAGAAACAGAAACCCTGTGTTTTATGGTGACATCCTGACCCTGCTGTGTGTCACACTGAGAGAGTTGTGTGTTCGGTAAAGTGCTGGATCTCACTTCACTCCGCTCTCCTCACACTTTGCTGTCAGCCCCCCCTCTCGTCTCTGAGCATCTCTGTCAGTCTCATCCCCTCACCTGCTTCTCCTCCTCCTCCCTGTCTCTGCTTCCAGAAGATGCTCCTCTATCTGCTGCCTGTGGCCGTGGCTCTACTGCTGAGCAGAGGAACGGAGGGCTCCGGGAGCAGCAACGACAAATGGCTGAGCACCGTGGCTCAGTACAACAAGGACAGATCCTGGAACAGATTCAGAGATGTGAGTTGCACTGAGCGACACTACACCTAGCCAAGAGGGACAGTGTCATTAGCATTAGAGCCAGTGTGTGCATGTGTGTGTGTGTGAGAGAGAGAGAGAGAGAGAGAGAGCGCACTATGCCCTTGCTACACCATGTGAGTACTTGAGCACTTGCCAGCAGTCATAATCCGCCTTGTAGAAACTCAGCAGTTTCTCACCCTGGTTGAAAGAGAGACCGGTTGACTCAGAAAGCATATTTCTGCACGTGATGGAAATTTGTTTCTAATATTCGACTGATTGAATATCTGGGGTTTGCTGCTTGGCTTTCAAGTATCCATGTACCACAACAATGAGCTTTCCTCTTCGATAACGCTTAGTATTATAGTTTCTCGTGTTTTCCTGATCTTGTACCTACTATGTGTAGAGGTGTGTGTAGAGAGCTATTATTAAGAAATGCTGAGGCCTGTTTTTTTCAGAGATATCAGGCTTAAGTTCAGCGATGTTGGCTCTACAGCTGACTGTAGGCCAGATGACTCAGTGTGCAGAGCAAGCATGTACATTTCACTATTTTGTATAAATTGCCATATTTCACTGACGGAGAATTGGGTTACTTTCATTAACCCTTCATGAAATGCTCTTACGAATCACCTCAATCTGTCAGAATAAGGACTGAATGTCGAAAATATGTGCCTCATATTAACATGATGTATTAATCTTAGGGCAGTGATACTGAAATATGGATGTCATTTTCGTAAATTAAGAACTACAAGATACAATCATCCACAAGAACCCTGGAAGAGTTCATGACCTCGACCTCCGTGTGAGACACAGCCCTCTGCTGGTGACGCCTAAATGGGTTAGGGAAGTCTACCGCTCTATCTCTTCCTGAATAATTTACAAACTGAGACCAAAAATTGAAGCCCAGACACATATATGGACACCAGAATTAGGACAAGCTCAGGCTGGAGAGAAACAGCAGCGCAGAGCCAGCACACTCGCCGGTCTAACCAGTTGCCTCGGGCTAATTGTGACTGAAGTGGAACCAGTGGTATTGCTTCTGATACCATAGTCTTTATGATGCCATCTACTGTGCACTGACACATCCCCTCAACATTTCAATTGACAGTGGGCAAACTTAGGCCCCATTAGAATTGGCCTCCCCAATGCAGTATTGTAGGGCTACTGTTAGTAATCTATACACAGTATGCTCAGCCAGGGCTTTTCTACCTGCAGTGTGTGTGTGTGCGTGTGTGTGCGCGCACACTCTGCCCACTCTTTATTGCTCTCTGCGGTGTCCTGTGCAAATGAAACTCATTAACAGGAAACTGCCAGTGGAGGATGGAGGGCAGGAGTGGAATTGAGGGAGGTAAAGGAGGAGAGAGGCAGAGCAGTGGACAGAAGGAAAGGTGGTGACATTTATGTTTAATATTTAAAAGGTATGCTACAAAGTAAATGCAGGGGCTGCTCTGTGTGACTGTGTGTGTGTGTGTGTGTGTGTGTGTGTGTGTATGTGTGTGTGTGACTGTGTGTGTGTGATTGCTCGCCCTGCTACAGAGGGAATCCTGTTACCCATTATTTGCCTGATGAAACATTTGCTATTTCATGTCCCACTGTTTCTCCTGTCCCCATCGTTTCCTGCCTCGCTCTTTCCTCCACTCTGGCACCCAAATATTTATTACCACCCTCGAACCTAGAAAATGTGCTTCTGTTTAATTCTTGGAAGCATCTAAATCTGAATATTTAGTGAACGCCTGATCCTGAACGCGTGATCATGGTGTGCTCACAGGCCTTTTGAAGCGTGCGGTGTCTGGCTGTCACGGATGAAAAAAAACTCTGCTGAACCCATCGGTCATCTGTGAAAAACAATGGCGGCATAAATCGTTCTGTGAGACTCATTCGTAACAAATGACTTAGATCTTTTCGGTGACCAAAAACAGACGGTTTCAGAATTCTGAAGATGCCTGTCCCTCAGTGAGACTCCTGCTATGACCCACGTTCACAAAGTGACCAATCAGATTGATTAAAAGCTGTAGTGTCATCATTACATGTGACAGTTGTTAGAGTGGCTGATTCGATATCATCATTTTAATCCTCTTTACTTCCTGAACACGTGGCGCACAGTCACCGTGCATAAGAACACTACATGTCTGTCACTCATCAATCCCTCCTCTCTCCTCTCACTGAGTCATAAACTCCACTCCCCCCCTATTTTCTTTCTCTGTCTCTGGCACAGAGAATGACCCTGTGCTTCCTCAGCCATGGTCCCTCTCTATCTCATCCTCCTGCTCCCTCTGCCCTCAGCTGTGACTCCTCCTCTCTTCCTGCTCTCCTCCGCCTGCCATGTTTCACTCTGCATCCCTGCTGATGAGCCACTTGCTCCCTCCTGCATAATGGATGAGCGCCCGTATGTTGGCAGGGGAGCTGGTGCAATAGCTTAACTGTCATACTTCAGGCGGGTTGTCTTGAAAACATACGGAAAATGGGGATTATTAGTAATAACTGGACTTTGAGGTGGCATCAGTCTTAAAACAAAGACAATGTTTTCATCACTTCTTGACACATTAGTTGAATTCGATTAGAAAGAATCTATACAGGAGTCAGACTGAAGTTAGTCTAATTCTGTGCACATCAGCTTCTGCTGTATAAATGTGTGCAAGTGATTAGCTGCGTTGTGAGTTTGTTTCCATAACACTATATGGATGGCTTGTAGCTCGCTCAGCTTGTTAGAGGAAATGTTTACAACCAATTTATAAGTTACTTAATCCTTAAATTTACCAACCCACACGCTGTTGCCGAATCGCTCCTTGTTACTGATGCCAACGGCATTTCGGTTTTCTCTTCGGTTAAAATCACCACTTAAACTTTCATGAGCCTTTTTATGCAAATGAGATATGACTGCAGTGGAGACACGCATTTGTATGCAGCGGTGAATTTGACAGCTTTAGTTTTAGGCGGGGTCAACTTTGTTTGAAGCCTGCAGCTGCCTGATGTCGCTGGCTGCATCAGGGGATTGTGGTCAGTGAGTATGAGGCGGTCCAGCTGGAAGAGTGGTAGAACGAGCTTGAGCGGTAACAACAGAACATCTTAATGAGAGGTCCAAATCTGCTAAAGGAACCACACAGCACGTACATGTTGTAACACACAGTCACAGTGATAGTAGATTGTTATGGTCAGTCAATGTTTTTAAATCATGTGGTTCATTACGTCACTTTGACCACCTCACATGTCAAAAGGGCTGATCTCAATCTCACACACAATCTGCAGCCAGTAGAGGAAATAACACAATAATTTTTAACACAGTATTTTTTTAAAGAATGTCAAGGCAGCTATAAAACTGACTGGAATAATAATACAATATCAGTGTTTACTGTCTGAAGAACAGTTAGATTTGTTCAATTTATAATGACAACTTTTTATACTATGGTGGAAAAGCGGTTTTCTCTCTCCTGAGCCTCTTGTTTGTTTCTTCCCACAACAGGCTTTTCCTTTTCTTCATCCTCCTGCCCCCCCCCCACGCCCCCTCCGCTTTTCCGACTTAAATCCCTGTTTTCATGCTGTGAAATGCAGATTTTGGGGGACATCAGAGCTTTGCTCTATATTTCCTTTGTGGATTGTGCGTAAAAGCAAGTCTTCTGTTTATTGGCCAGTAAACCTGGTGGCATGTTGAAACTCTTGGCCAGTTGCTGTGTGTGTGTCTGTGTGCTAACAGGGACAGTACGTGCGTTAGATAGAGCGTGCTGTAACCTGTCTGCTCTCTATCTTAAACGTTGTCATTTTTGTTATCGGCAGTATTTTCTTTTCTGAGAGGCCAGTCTCCCTGGGGCTGCCAGTCCCAGAGCCCCTGTGTCTCGCTTGATCAAAACTAAGGGGACAATGTGTGCGTGCGTGTACGTGCAAAGACTAATGGGGTTTTTCAGTCAGAGAAGCGACTGCAATGTTATTTTCAAGCTTTCAAGCTGAAAGTGGGTAGATCTGGTAGCTTGTGCCACATGTTTTTGTAAAGGAAAGGGTTCTGCTGACCAGGCATGTTCTTTTGCAGCTCCACACCACCTCACAGTGAAAGCATTCACACCTGGGAGCCTTACACTGCATCCAAATTAACTGGTCCCCTTCTGTTACAGCGATGCACATGTGTGTATGTGTGTGTGGTTGTGCGTGTGGGTGTTTGGTCGGTTGTACAGCTGCTGAGGGGGGAGGGTGCAGGGTGTGGTTTGAAGAGGCAGCAAAGAGAAGACAAACCCTGGAGTCACCTTCATCTTCCCTTACACACGCTCCCACAGACATACAGCAAATACTCCCCAGCTGATACATCTATCTATTGCTATCAATTAAGTGAGGACAGCTGTCAGTCTAACTTATCACTCATTCCTCTTCAGCGACCTCTATACCTTCTCTTCCTCCTGGCTCTTCCATCTCTCGTCTCACTTTTCATTTGTAGCTGGTGAAACAGTGCACTTCAAAATAAACCTCCTCTTTCACGCTGTCTGCTGCTCTTTCTCTTCTATGCATATTTCTCACCCGGCTATTGATTTCAAATGAGAAAGTGCGGATTTTGATCTATGCACCAAAGGATTCTGGTTGTATGCGTTGAGCAGGACAAGTGTTTTTAGTCTGTGTCATGTAGTACCTCTTCAAACTGTCAGGTGGAAAATCTTCATGTCTTTCTCTCACTGCTGTCTCTGCATGTGTATGAATACTCAAGCAAACACACACACACACACACACACACACACACACACACCTTCTATTCCACCCTGAGGCTCTTGTAAAGATCGATCTGTAAATTTACAGGGCCTGGTAAACCCTGATTGAAGCCTTGATATAATCAATAAGAGGGCGAAAAGTCAGGAGGACACACACCAACACACATATGCAATTACACATTCACAAGACACATTGGGGGACAGTTTGGTTGCAGGATAGGCAAAGGTCATTGTCCCCTCTGACCAAGAGCTTCACAACTGGCCAAAATGATAAAAAGCAGGATATAAGTGAGATGCTGAGAGAATAAGAGCTTTAATGCAAAGCCCGTAAGAAAATACAACCACGCACAAAAATTAAGTGCATTTAACGAAGGCAAACTTAGAAACCACTAAAACCAAACAGCAATACAGAACCACTGCAATGTCTTCAGCAGATATGTATAATACAGGTGATTTTCAATAATAACAATATTCCGCTTCACAATGACCCACCATGGCAACAAATACTGTGTCCCAGCTGTGTCCTCTGGATTTGTTTGTGTGCCAGACATGTGCTGTCAAATTGAAAGTGTGTTTTTCTGTGTGCGTTTTATGTATTTGAATGTATGTTCTTCGGTCTCAGTGCACTGAGCCCTGTTTCTGTATTTGAAAACCTTATTCTGAGCAATAGCCTATCACAGGTCAGACATATTTTTACAATATGTATCATTATTGCACTAAAGGACTGCATTATAAAAGAGGGAGGCTTTTCATTGGATCTCCTAAGCTGCATACAGCTTCAGTGACCTTCAGTTAGTGATATCATGAAATATTCCATTAGATTATAGAACTTTGGGAAATATTTGTTTACCGTCATGCCATTTGATAATCTTGGAGAAATGTTGGATTATTATGGATAAAGATGCAAAAATGACTTACTTCAGTCATTCCTTAGTATGTTAACCCAATCAATGCTTCTGCAAAGCCTATTAGTCAGTTACTGATTACTAATGTCTAAACACAGACAAAACTACAAACATACTGTACATTACAAAAAGTACGGGTTAATCAATATAAATGTGAACATTAGAGATAAGCCGATATTTATTCGTGTTGTTCAGTTTGTTTCAGTCATGACAATAATTTTCCCTTTTGCGTCTTGTAATGCGATGCTGCCACACTCTGGTCCACCATGTTCGTCTATTCACTATCGTGTAATGAGGTTATATCTTTTGATTTATAAAGCAGCTTCGTGCTTTGATTGATTGTGTGTGTCGGCCTCTGCTTGTTCCCTGGATTCACAGCAGTTGTTATTGAGATGATGGACACAGCCATTGCTTTGCCCATGAGGGTGGTTGATGGAGATTATCATATGAACTGCTTTTGAATTACACATTGTTCTTTGTGATAAATTGCCTGGCTGCGTATTGCGGTTTGGAGAAAGTCTAATCAATTATGTGATGCATTGGATTTTATTCACAAGTGGGCCATCTTGCTCAGATCACGTGAGAAAGTAGCCTTCACAATCCTGAGCGTCACCGTGTGAAATAAATCATGGCCAGTCTGTTTCTCTTTTTCACACTCCCCCAAACATCCTTTCGATCAGTGTCAGCATCTCTGCTCACCCTCCCTCTCTTTTTCTCTCCTTCTCTCACACTGATGTTTATGGTCTCTAAAACCATGTCAGATTGAATTTGTCATTATCTCATTTTCCCCCTGAGGGCAAATATACAGTTACTGTTTGTGTGCGAGAGTGGGTGTGGGTTTGAGAGATGTCTTGTCTGCTTCAATAATTCAGGAGGTTTTTGCTACTGCGGCTCATGTGAGCTCCTGGGAGACAAAGACAGAGAGAGAGAGGGGAGGATAGGGGTGAGAGACTGACACCGGGATGTGGCAGCTCTGTTCCTTGTAGATTTAGTGCCTTTCCATATTCCTGGCTGCGTCATTTTGTCATCCTATGCAGCTAAGTTACTCTTCACTGTACTCATGTTTATGACAGTCAAACATCTAGGAACTATAGGTCAACTGCGGCAGACAGTTGAGCCCAGAGGGAATAGTCTGCGAAACACAAAGTCCATCTAGAGAAAGGTTATCAGTGCCAATTTTTATCTTAATCCATCTAACAGCTGTTGGGAAATGCCATGCTCGACCCCTCAGCTGCTCAATTATTCCTGTTCCTTTAATGTCTTCCGAGGTAAACAAATACCTACTAATTAAATAACGTACAGTTATTTATGGTGACACTTGTTTTTATTTGCGAAATTAGAACAGGTCACCCGTCTCCAGTGCTTCACTCAGCCAAACTGCATCTCAGTATGAAACTCAAGATGAGTGGGCAAAGTACCAGCACTTTGCCGTAGCCGTTGAAAAGTGTGCCCCATTAGCGGTTGACCTGTTACCTTAGTAAGCCACAACGTGTGTTCGTAAGCTGAACCACTTACTGAAAGGTTGTTATGAAAAGAGAACTACAACAACCTAGGTTCAACCGAAGAGAGCAAGGAAAAAGATGCGTCACTGACCCTCCCCCAGCTAAATTACTAACAAAAAGAGTCACCGAGGCAGAGGTGATTGTTTGATACCTTTAAGATACTAGCAATTTGCTGCCACACATTTGCAGACTATTTCTAGTTAGCATTTACTGCTACGTTTTAACTCTGCAATCATCAGAGCCAAAAACTGCATCATTATGTCACTTGTGTCATTATAGTGACAATAAAACAAATCCAGGAACTGCAGAATGCAGTTAGTCAAATTAACCACAAATTAACCACTAAACCACCACCTAAACCACCAAATTAACCACAACATTCTAAGTGGTGGGTGGCAGGTGCTATTTTGAATCCTGCTAATAATTGTTGTAAATCACCACTGTTTGAGTCCTTCAGCTTTAATTCTAACACTAGATTTCAGCACCATGGTCAGCACCACATTCCTGCACTCCACTTATATTGGAGAAAAATGGGGATGTTGACGGTGAGGCTCTATGAGGATGTTTTTTTAGCAGTTTTGAGAAAAATAATTCTCCTGTATGTTGACATTTGAAACATGTAACGTAGATAAAAACAGTCGTGAACAGGGTGTTTCACTGTGAGGATGGCCTGCTGCTGAACTGGGCGATTATGGTGGTGATGTTGGAGTTGGACGTAGCCTGTCCCTGCCAACTTTACACCTATTTTCTCTGGCACCACAAAAACCACTGTCCAATCAAGAGCCACAGTGTTGTCAGAGTAACAGCTGGCCGAACATCGTGTCTCAGGCAAACATGAAATCCAGATGGGTTTTTATCATCACCATCTTAAAACATTTTCCTTTTTCAATTTTAAAGGAGAAACTAATGTATGTTTTTCTCTTTTTCTCGTTGATTTTAAAATAGTGTTATAATGTGAGAAAAAGTAAACGGAAACTGCTTAGAGGAACAATGTTTTAAATTATGTTTAAAGGCACATAATTATTGATTAAAGGAATTAAAATAATGGGTAAAGTTTGGATCAGTGAACAGACCTCAAACAATGTTTAACTGGGCTGCTGTGTTTTGTTTTGTTTTTCTTTACTATCAACAGTCAGCCTCTAACATCCGCTAATTCAGCATAGTCCACTGATACTAAGCTTATGCTTCCATTTAGGTGGAGAAGCGTTCACGACACAATATGCAAAACAAACATTCACAAATCTTGAAGGATTTGCACCTTGATGAGGTTTGTTTTAGTAAGTAATTATCCAGATAAATAACGTTACACACTAGGGGATTAAAGTGGTTTGTTTACAGGTAAATTATACACAAACTCATAAATACAACAAACAAAATTAGATTGCCTGAATTATATTAAATATATAATAGCACAGTCTAATTATGTACAGATACTTGTGTCTGTACATACAATGTCTATAATGTTCAACATACTACATCACTGAAATCTATATATGCTCAGAGGTATGTATGAGTGCACCAGCTTCAACATTTGTTGTAATAAAGAAGCAGTAGGACAGCTCTTTGTTCATGATTTAGTTTTCTTGCAATTCATTTTTTGTGAGTAAAGTGGCAAAAAGTAAGTGGTCTGGAGCCATATGTCTGTGCAAGTTGTGTTTCTCATGACAGGAGACCCACCCACTGAATAACGACTAGAGTGATGGACACAGCAATACAGTCATGTGTTGACCTGGGCAGTCCCACTGATCGAGCTGTGGGCGGTGGCCAGTCACGTCTTTGGGATGACTACAGGGAGACTGGTTACGGGAATTTTCCATTTTAATTGATGGGCAAGAGATAAGCGTGAGATGGATGTGGGTGTAAAAAGAACACCTTCATGCATATGCATGTTGGAGGGTGACACAAGTTTTGTTTGACAGATTTAATTAACGTCAGCTGGGTCAGCCTGTGAGCTGCAGCCTCAGTCACATTTTAATGAGCCACACACACAGCAGGCCGCACAGAATCATGTCCATCTCTTTACCCACCTCCTCTCTTTCTGTCTCCCTCTGATTTGTGTACGTGTGTGTGTGTGTGTCTGTGAGCTAACCTTGAAACCAGCCTTTGGCATGTTTCCAGTGCCTTTCTCATGGATTTGGAGTTGGATAATAAGGTGAACTTGGATGAAGCTGATCAATAGTGGGAGTGTCTTTTATCTGGAACTGACAGAGAAAACTGCTCCTCCTCAGACAACAATGGCAGCCCCGACTTCACTTGGTGCCATTTTAGTGTCAACTATTATATTTGGTTTCAGGGCCAAAAAAAACATACTGATATTAATGATTATAGAGGCTGAAACCTACATTTTTGGTAAAAATTTAAATGTTGGTGAAAATGATCCTTTCTTTTTTTTTTCAACCTGACTGAAAGTGGAGCTGCAGGCAATGAGGCTATGACTGTGTAACAACCATCATTTGAAAAGTGACTCAATGCAATAAATATACATCCAGATTAAAATGCCAATTGAGAAGTTTAGATTTCCAAGAAGTAAAAATCAAAGCAACATCGTGCACAATAATGCAGCTGATGTCGGAACAGTCCTAAAGTTCTTGGAAGAAAATATATCTTTCAATTTCTGTGCCAGCCACACATTACAACTAGTGGTAAACCACGAAATGAAGAATCCACAAATCACCGCAGCAACTGGAGCCACAAGGCGCTTGGTGAAACATTTTAAAAGCAGTGTAACTGCCAGCTCAAAGCTGAAAACAAGGGTTCCCCGAAAAACAAACTCCTCAAGATGTTAGTGGAACATGATCAGCAGCCTTTGAGAGCAGAGCTGGTCTGTCCCAGCCACTCTGGCACATCTAGACTTTACACAGAGAGCAAATATGAACTCTACCTCCTGTTTACCTTAGTGTTGAATCATACTGAACATCTCCTCTCCACTTGCACATCATCAGGTGCTGATAAAGTCCATACAAAAACCAGCTTTGACAATACCCATATACAGACATTTTTATACTGTGGACTATGAGTGACAGAGCAGCCCACAAACACACACGCACATGTGGCCCCTCCCTCCTGTTTCTAACCAAGCTAATCCCATTTATCAACCTTACTGGTGTCTCTGTGATCGAGTGCTGTTATTCTGTACCTTGACGGTCTTTGCAACATTTATATATGTGTGTGTGTGTGTGTGTGAGTGTGTCTGGTCGAACAAGGACACTCGGCAAGGAAGGGAAAGAATTTTCAAAACGAATGAGGAATGGACTGGAACATACACACTGAACTCTGCCCAATAAACTGTATATAATTACGATATGTTCCATAAGATGCACAGACATATCTGCTAACTAAATGTAATGTAAAGGGTCAGAGTGAGGGTGTCAACAATAATGTTTCCACTCTTTCTCTCTGATTATGCTGTTTTGCTCAATTAAATACAGTTTGCTTTCCTAACTGGTTGTAAATTACATTGTATTTAGGTTTGAGAAAGGTTCATATCTGTAGCTGAGAGCTGGTACACAAACAAAACCATGCACCTCATTAGTTTTTACCAACACCATCTTTTCAGTACCTTCACACTGCTTTGTGTCAACACCTGTCAAGGCTACAGAGATGCTTTCGTACTACCACCATCAAACTGGAGGCCACTGGAGTTTTAACACAAAGCTTTTAAATCACAAAGTGTAGATGGTGGGTTTTTTTTACCCAGAAACCAAAGAAAAGATGGTTGTTATGATGAAGCGCCACCGCAAATTTACAAATGTCAAGTGAACGACACCTCTAACAGAGACAGAAACAACATATAATATAGCTGGAATACGGCGCGAAGAATGAACATCCTCAACATGAGTGGAGAGATCATCATGAAATATTGATGGGACCATATTTATTACACTGCACAGAGGAGCTGGAGATGTTGAAGTGACGAGACCAGTAGGACATAAAGCAGAGGAAGTGAGGAAAGGAACTGAACAGAGGGGAATGTGTTTTCAAAGTGACAGCTCTATTGCCACTACAATCCATTTATAACCAGCCCAGATCATTATTGTGAGAAATGAATCCGGGCACTTGAGGAGACAAACAAACACAACGCTAATCTCTGCTCTCAAACGGAGCGTCAAGAGCCCGACATAAATGAGGTGAATGGAAAGTGACCAGAGAGGTCAGGGTGGTGAAGCAGAGGGAAGGAGCCAGAGAGGACGAGGGAGGAGAGACTGTGACAGGAAGGATAACACTTGGTAGATGTGATGAATGGAAATAGATCTTAAAGATATTAAGATGTGGGAAGAGACATAAGTGAGAAGGGATGATATCTGTTAGAGGACTCTCTAAGCCTGGCTGACGGCAGGTCCATTATTTCTATCATATGTGACGAACCAGCAGAGTCATTATTGCTAGAAATGAGCAGTGCAGAGACAAATAAACACCACGCTGATCTCACGCCTTAAACAAGATGCCAATCAGCAGCCATTTATGTTTGCGATGAATTGCAATTACAGTCAAAATAGGGCCAGAAAGAAAAATAAGTGGCCTGTTGCTTCAATTGCACTGAAAGAATAAAAGCCTGTTTCCTCCGGATCCCTCACGCTCTCTTCCTTCACCCTTTCTGGTTTTTATGCGTTTTTTGTTTTGTACCTTTTCTTTTTTCATATTGGTCTTATTTTATGATTCCTATTTTCCCCCCTGTACGGGACAGTCTTTCACTCACTTTGAGAAGAGAAGAATCACACAATGGTTTTGATGTTTTTGAATACAATAACAGATTTCCTGATGATAGGCAGGGATACCGTCAACAAACAGGCCTGTATGTGTGTGTGTGTGTGTAAGTGAGCTATTTGGACGTGTCCATGACAGTAGATGACAGTAAAATGGACAACAGCTCTAAGCTAAGTCTACAGATGTCACTGACTTTATGAGACAATATGATATATACTACATATAGTGTGTGTGTATAGATAGATAGATAGATAGATAGATAGATAGATAGATAGACAGATAGATAGATAGATAGACAGACAGACAGACAGACAGACAGACAGACAGACAGACAGACAGATAGATAGGACCAGATGAATGTGGCCAGCAGCTTCAGACTAATTAGAGTTCCTGTTTTGAAGGTTTCCATGCATCAGGGACTGTTTAGTTCTCCTGAAGCTCAGAGCCTTAAAATAAATCATAAACCTTATCAGCCGTTTACATAATATGTTGTAAAACAAATTAAAAAGGATGTGTGCATATTGTGCGTAGTCTTCTATTAGGCAAACTAAAATGGTATTATACAGTGTATGTGAAGGGTCATTAACGTTAGTGTCTCATGGCATTAAAGCTATACACACGAGCTCACAAACACGCACAAACAAATTACATCTCAGCACCAAACTAGTGGCAAACCTAAAGCTGTGATGGTAAATGTTACTGAGTACACAACCACACATACACGTACACTGACTGCTACAGAAACACACTGGCGAGGACAAGCACAGAACTGCCTGTTTTGATCTGTTCGATTCTGCTTTGTGGTGCAGAGTAGGTATTGGATTTGTGTTTGGAGCTAGCCTGCTGCCTTATTACTGCAACCCCCACCCCCACATACACACACACACACACACACACACACACGCACGCACAGAGAGAGAGAGTGAGAGAGAGTGAGAATTGTGTGACCACTTAATTTTTAATTTTAGACACAAAAGAACAGTCGGACTAATGTTCTCAAATGTCAGATGGACAACACGTAACGTGTTAGAATAAACAACAATTCAAAATTGCATTATGAACTGTACTGAATATCCATTTGTGGGGGAGTTAATAATAATTTAAATGAAGTGAATTGCATATAAAATTACAATGTTCATATTACTGACATTAAGTAGAGCTTTTAGAATAATCTGTGTGCTCTTTCCTCTTTAAATTACATAAACACATCACCCCCCCCCTCCCCTATGCCCAGAATTTGTATCTGTCTTTACCAATGAAAGAGAAACAACAGATAAAAAAAAGTTGAAATTTAATGAAATACGTGTTAGCACTACAGCATCAGAAAACTGTTGTAGTCATATTCATTAAACTAGGTTTTACTCACAACCTCCATCCAGGTGATTGCAAACGGTTTTATTTGGACTAACATTTTTACTGAATGGACACGGGCACAAAATAACACACTTGCATCCAATCAAACTGCAATGAATGGTAACTGGGATGTGCAATTATTACTTCCCATCTCTCCTCGAGCTCTTCCTCTCTGAATGTATCACAGTACAGTTTCAATCTCCTGCATGTTTTTTTAGGGTTTTTTTTTTATCCTGCAGTATATTTATGAGACAGGTGCTATCTGGATGTTTGCCTTCCTGCTGTGATGCTCCGGAATGACCTGTGTGTCATTGGAAAGCCTGAGGTCCTGATGAAAAAATGATTTAATCGAGCTTCTCTCTCTCTCTCTCTCTCTCTCTGCTCTGTGCATGTATGCGTGTGTGTGTGTGTGTGTGTGTGTACCGGTGTCCTTCGTTCTCAGTGGGAATGCGCACTGCTTCAATTTTACATTTACAAATGGAAATAGATGGATGTAAAGTGGGAAACAAATGCCTACCGTGAATCAAGGAACCTTGAAAGTGCAGTATTACACAGCCGATTCGCCATTCGGCTCCTCCATCATCCTGAGCCGTTTTACGCTTTTTTTTAACATTTGCCTTGATCTCTGACCTTATGTGATGCTCGCTGTGAACCTCACATTGATTTGTTTACTGTCCGTCTTTTGCTGCGAACACTGACAGCAATGAAACACGACCAGTATATACTGTATTTAATGCCACTTGTATTATCAAACTGCTAAATGTTTTTTTTTCAGTGTGTTATATTTAGGTATTTTTGATTAATTTTTAGGGTTTTTTTAAACTCTGGTAAAATGATTTTTGTTTGGTGTGAGGGGGTCAGTGTTTCACCGTATTCCTCTGCTCTTGCATGGCATCAGCCTTCTGTCTGACTCATATTGGCCCTCTTGACAACTAGCAACCAATCAAAGTGACACATAGCGACCTGTGATCATGACATTACTGTGACACAGTGTCTACACAGGCTGCATAATGAAAGCAGCGCATTAGCAGAGCAGCCACGGCAACGGCGGCAACAACAACAACAACTGCAGCACTGGTCCTCCGTCAGTGTCTGCTTGTGGTGTGTTGAGTGTAGGTCACCCAACACATTGGCAGAGATCAAAGTCCAACATACAATCACCGCCAGTGTACACGGCTGCATTGATCGAAATGAAAGTTACAGAGGGTCAGACTGTCTCAGCTGCTGTAGAGTTGCAGTTAATTGCAAATACGCGTCAGGTTTTACAGCACACTGACACTGGCGGCAAAAAACAGACATCTGAGGTCCTCATAAGTCAGAAAAGAGTAACATGAACGAAACCCTTCACTTGTTGTCCGGGCAACAATTTCTGGCCGCAGTGATTAAAGATATTATTCGGAAAATAATAGTGGCGTATGTCTGGAAGCATTTCAAACCTATCATTAATTTTAAGTGCAAATAAGTCAAAATGATGAGACTTCTAGCTGCACTCCAAGTAAAGTTACTTTGGCACTAGAATGGTAATGGAAGTGTGAAAATCACTACTCCTAATGCATTTTTAATTTGTTATTTGTATTTCATTCATCACACTTTACATTTTGGCTGCACTCCTTTGTACTATCCATTAAACTGTTCCAAAGTGCACAAGAGGGAAATAACAGCTCTACATGTGGTATTAAAATGAGAAGCTGTTGCTTGGTGAATAAGAAGATGTTTGCTGGGTGTATGTTCAGGGACCCTAAATCTTTATTTGAAACAAGCCCGAAAACAGGAGATGTTGCATGTGAATGCTTATTGTCAGCCCAAAGCAATCTGGGGGATTAATGTGTTGTCATCCAGAGAGACAAACTAGAGCTCTGTGACTTATCTACACTTATAACAAGTGCACTCCAGAGAAATTCTGAGCTCCCTTTTATCCCCACAAATTAACTCGCGCACAAAAATACACACCTACTGACGAAAACTGACACTTTATTTTAACGCTACTCCTTCAGTTCTGTCGCAAAGTCTGATCAAAATGTTTCTATGGTTCGACTGAGGCAACAGAAGCTTCTTTGTGCGGATAAGAAATACACTGGGTCCAGAGTTATTTTAATCTGCATTAATCTGAAGGACTAACCATTCTCTAACCGTTCCTTGAAAGTCCCATGAGTGCGGGACATAGTAAATAAATTAATAAATAATAGGAAATTAGCCAATTGCTAAGTACACGACTGTAGTCTACAGAAAAGGTTTTGGCAGAGTCCATGAGCAAAAATTATATTAGTTAAGAGTGAACATGGTGCGATCTTGCATATGCCATCTGTTGGTTGTGTAATATCACACAAACACGCTTGGCAGTCATGCTGTCAGCGGGTGATGGAGAGGACTTGAAGAACATGGCCAGGTCAGGCCAGGCCTCAGGTGATGCGCAGCTGAGCTCAACTCAGAATCTCACATAGCTGACATGAAACTTCATCTTATGAAAGTCAGTGCATCACATACTGTATGTACCATCATCAACTGGCCTTTCAGGGAAAAATCTGGTTTTATCTGTGTGCTGCATTTACCATACACATCAGGTCATTCATCATATATAGTAGCTTACTGATTGTCGGTAGATTTTTTTTTTTTGATCAAAAATATAAAACAAATGTTTTTGTCTTTCTTTGTATTCTGTCACAGTGACAACAATAATCTTATAATAATAAACACTGCGTCACATCAACATCAACATCTTATCAGTGTAGCAGCACTTCCTCCTCGCTCCCGCTCGCTGCTCAGCGTGATAATTAGCTCCCCCTCTCTCTGCACGTCACTCCCTTCTATCCCCACTGAAACCTTTCACTCATAACAATTACCAGCATTCGCTCTCAACATTAACGACAATTCACCACCAGCTGCACTCGCACATACAGTACAGTCACACACGTGCATGCTCAGAAGCACGGTTAAAACCATTGCAGCAAACCAGCGTCTACCAGGCGCACAAAATGAAAATGAAAAAGGCTTCCTGATGTCAGTCCAACGTTTGCAGGAACTGAAGTTGCAAAAAAAACCAAAAAAAAAAAACACCACCGTTAAAATGGAGATAAATATCTTCACATCCATTTCAATTACTTTGGCATTCTACTATCAGCATTTTGATTAGCGTCCCCGTCAGCTTCATGATTATGATGCCGATTATGGTGATCATAACTGTTGTGATGACGGCGATGATGATTGTGTTTGTGATTACTCTGCTTATTGACTGTGGCTGTGTTACCAGCGCAATCTTTCATCCACTCAACCCCTGAGAGGAATGAGGGGTCTGAACGTGAGATGGGGGAACATGAAGTGGTCCAGATTGGTCCCAGAGTAATAGGAGGCCATTTAAAACCAAAGACTAGTAATCAAAAAATAAACTGTGTGGATAAATGTCGATTAAAAAGTTGAAATTTGCAATTTCAGGTTGGTGGTTTAGAAATGAAGAAAGATAAACAGGGCAAAAAGAAGAAAACAGAGAGAGTACAGCAAACGGGGAAATGTCCCTCTTGTTTCACACATGGCTTTGTGAAATGGGTGTAAATAGCTCTAGCCGCACCATATTTATCCGCCCAAACAAACACTATCACGAAGACACTCGGCGGTTAAGACCTCTAATCACAACAATAATTTGAATAGGAAAAGAAAAACATGGTGGAAGTAAACAAAGAGGAAAAAGAAATCCATCTGCTTTTAAAGGCCTCTGCTTGCAGAGGCTCAAATCTCATTTACCAGCTGTTCAGAGGGGATGGAAAGAAGCATAAAAATCTCAGAAAGCAATGATGAGAAAAAATGATTGGCGTTTTTCTGGTGTGAACTGCCTTTTCAACTGAGAAAAGAAAAGTAAAATACATTAATAACATAAGTGACGACAGCTTCCAGTGGAAATTGTCTCTGGCCATTTGCGTTTTTGTTGGTGACTAGGATGATAATGGGAAATGATGAAAGACAGATTATACCTCATCATGCATTCCTTGTAGAGTAGATGGGATTTGATGAAGAGTCTGCAGATAAACCACCTGGCAGGCCTTCGCAGCATATTTTCAGCTCTTTTGCTGAATGGCAAACCAGCTGTCCGCCACAGTGTTTGATGAAAATCTTGGTTGTTCACAGCGGCTCTCTGGATTCGCTCAGGGGCTGATATCATCTGCATTTACAGCAGGTTTCTGGAAAAGTTACTTTGCTCCTCGGTCGTTAGGGGCAGGTGCTGTTCATGTTTAAACTCACAGTGCTTATGTCGACCAGGAAAAGCCCAGTTATCGCAAACAACTTAATCCAACTAGCTAATGAATTACTTGAAAATTGTTATGAATATGTCTTTATTTAATATTTAACATAACTGGTGCCTTTAAAAGAGCGGACTTCCTGGAGACAATCATATCCATCATCAAGGCTGATTTGCTGTATCCACAAAATGACAGGATCATTGGGTAAAATGCCTGTTATTGAAAGAGTTGTCCTCGTTGCAGTGCAGAGAGATCTTGAATGAAAGCATTAAGTAAAGATGAGTGGAAAGATCCTCTAGATATTCTGCAGAAGTCATTGTTGATTTAATTGGGGATGGCTTCTGGTCTTTCTCCCTACTCAACTCACCATGTTTAGCATCACTCTCGTGTTTTCAGTACAGTTATGCTAATCTTATAATTACACAGCGATCAAGGCAGAGTTTAATAGAAACACTAAGCTGACTTGACTGATTTAAGTGAATATAAAGTGGCGAGTAATCCACTGAACTCGGCGGCTGCTGCTGAGTGCGGAGACACAAGGTTTTCCAGTCAGCAGCTGGAGAGACTCTAATTGATGGTGCGTGTAAAAGCATCTCCTCTGGAGCCGGACTGAAAAGACAAGTCACTAGACGGATACTGTGGTTCAGAGCTCAGGAGCGAACGAGGGAGAGAGAGAGAGAGAGCAATAAGATCTTTTACTGGAGTGCTCTTCCCATTCACTGTTTCAGAGCGCCCGTAAAGGTTTAAACAAAATCTGATCATAAATGACTCAGAGTTTACAACAAAACAATCCCATCCACCCCCCAGCTCCCAACCCCACCGATGCCACCATCACTTCCTCATTCTTTTCCTCAATAACACAGTTTGGACAACAAGGACGTAAATTCCTTACATCATCACATTGCATTTTTAACACATCCTTTGGAGACCGGCTGAAGTCTATGACCTGAAAAGGCAGCAGACAGTGTCAGGTCTGTGCTGCAGTCAGCATTACTCATCCTGCTCTTCTCAGGAGCCCACTGCCTTCACTTTAGTGTGCAGCTCACGGAAGCTGAATTTAGGTCAAGCAAACAATTTGGCTAAGTGAAGACCATTTAGCCACTGTGCGTGTTGCTTTGTTTAGAATAATTAACCCATGATCATCCACCACCAAGTCTAAACTGTAACCTCAGACTGATTGTTTCAAATCCAATATGTTGGAGTCGAGCTGAAACTATCAAAAACAACCTGTGGCTTTCCTAATGCTTCCTGACTGAGCTATATATCATCATAAAGTGGGTGAGGAACAGAATAGAGGCTGTTGTATAGGATCAGTAAAGGTGGCAAATCCTTGTTTCACCTCTAAAGGGTAAAGTGAGGCTTACATCAACCGGTAAAATCAGTGGGAGGGCTCTTCTCCCAGGAGGGCTCATTAAAATACATGTGTGCTTTTGTTAAGTCAAAATAGAGAAGAAAGACCTTTCTCCGTGATTTCAGATACGACACAGATTGGAGTGATGGTAATGTCATACCGCTGCTGCAGCATCGAGGTTCTGATAGAATATAATCAACCGGGATCAACCGAGATGTACAAACCCTGAACAGTGGAAGAAAATCCCTCAGCCAATCAGTGCAGAGATCACCCAGTTGGAAGGGATATTCCCCTTGTGGGCTTGTTAGGGGCCTGTTTCTTTGTCGAGAGGGAAGAGGGAGATAATTGCAGGTTAGAACAATATAGGTGATGAGGAAGTGTAAGAGTGTGTGTGTGTGTGTGTGTGTGCGTGTGTGTGTGTGTGTGAGAAACAAACAATGTGGTTCTTTGTCGTTGTGGTTCAATGTTGGGTAAAGGTTCTGTGACGGTAAAAGAAGAGACAGTAACAGGACTACCTGACTAATCTTTACTCATTATAAACTCAACAAAGTCCAGATTCCTGCTGGGAATAACTCCTGGAAATCACTATGGACTACACAGAGTCTATGTCAGTGTGTGGAAATTATCTTTTCAATCTCCGCACCTTTCATGTGCATTATTCTTGACTTCTAATTATTTTAATGTGTGAACAACAGACAGGTGATTAGTTTGTTATTGTCAGTTAACTGTCAGTGACAATGTGTGCATCCATCACCGTTAGGCTCTCTCTGATGACTCATGGTGTACTCTGACTGTATTCCCAATGGTCCCTGCAATGTTTTAGCTGAAGGGTCAGCTTTATTAAAGGTTAACCCATTAATGATGTGTATACATAAATGTATGTTAAAAGTCTTCATATTAATATCAACTGTGTTAAGAAATATGTCAGATTAGAAAATATTACATTAAAGACATCTCTCAGCTATGGATAACTTTCATCTTCAACAACAAACATCTTGTCTCCATTTCTCTCTCTTCATGGTTTTTATCCTACAATGACACTTCCAATTCTTTCCCCTCTTTATTTTCCTTCCTCAGCACCTTTTCCTCTTTTCTCTTTGTTTCCCTCACTGACTCCGCTCCTGACTAAGCATTTTAAACTCTCATGAGACTGTTAGAAATTAGCTGGCTGCTGTGGTGTGTGTGTGTGTGTGTGTGTGTATGTGTGTGTGTAGTACTAACTTTCATTGGAGATAATGCAAGCTGCTGTTGCCCTGATCTGTTTAAGACAGTGAATCGAACAGTAAAAAAGATATTTAGTCCCCAGTCACATTACTTTAAAGAAGAACTGTATCTTTGGATGAGGTCAGGTCCAATCCTGATAAATAAATTAGATTAGATTTTATTCGCAGCCATACAATGTACGGACGGGTAAAGTGAGGGATATAGGGACTGTTTACCTTATGGCTCAGCTTTTTCTGTGAAATTAGTTTGGGGAACGTCCAGAAAAAGTCACACAGTCGAATACAAAAAAAAAACGTAGTTCGACAAGGCTTTGTAGAGAGAGGCGAGTATCAGCGCGCAAACATAAATGCACAGAAACAATGTGTATCTGAACGCTTCTTCCCACAGGCTTCCTTTCTTCTGCCGTTTACTCTGAACAGACAGGCAAACAAGAGGAGAGACAGAACGCACCAAAGCAGGATGAAGGCCAGTGAGGAAGAGCAAGGAGAAGCCAGCACAGACCTGCTTAGGCGGAGGAAACCCAGTAGCCCTACTGAAGGGAAGTGAGGTGGTGGACAGGAGAAAAGGATTTCACACTGCAAAGCAATGTGCTCAGAGGAAAGAAAGGACATTTATCTTTCTGCCCTCCTGAGGTCTTTCCCTGTTTCATCAGTGGAGGAGACAGATAAGAGAGCCTTTGTATGATTGGCTTAACGCTTGGCCCATTGGCCCACAGCTGCACTGTCACTGTGGGATACTGACAGGAGCGGAGCGATTCTATCAGATTGGATAGTATTAAAGAAAAAAGTGGATATCTCTGTCCAGGAAGTTGGGTGACTCTGATGTGAAAAATAACTAAAGAACTACCACGGTGCCTTTCATGCTCTGTTCGCATTGTCCGCTCCACTCGCCATGCATCATCACTGTGAGACATTAGATCTCCGCTTAGCGTCTTGACTCAAACCACGGAAAAATCGCGGTTGATACGAATGCCCGACGTGAACGTTTGCATCCTTTGCCCTTATGTTCTCTGCTCCTCTCATCTGTTTGTTCATTTATCTTCATTCTGGGGCCCGTCACGCAGCAAATCAATGCAAATATATGGATTCAGCTACAGCCAGTGCACCTTTTTCCCTCTAATGTGAGAATCCAAAGATCGATTCCCCAGTTTACAAAGCAAAAAGAGAGTGATGCTCGACTGCCATGGCTTTTACTCCGCTTCCCGGTTTTCCTATCAAAGCATTCCTTTATGTGCCACTTAGTAATAAACTATTCTGCCTTGGATATACGGTATATATACAGTACAGTAGAAGTAATGTCGATAATACTAGTGGAACACAGCTGAAGCAGGTGGGCTATTAACAGTTTACAGTTTCACCATAAAGGTCTGGCTGTGCGTCATGTGACAACATCTGCCAGCTCAAGCCGAGAGAGCGAAAAAGAAACGGAAATGTCTGGAGCAAGCAGGAAAAACAGACAGCTTTACGGCTTTGTTTTTCACACCACGGAGAGGTTATGGAAGCATGGCAGCCACAGGAAAGCACTGTGTGAGTGCTAAGGCTGTTCGCAGCCAGCAGCAGCAGCAGCATCCGCGGAGGCAGAGTCTATTCATCATCATCCAGCTCATGGCTGCACACTCGCTGGTGGAGCTCACCTCCCAGATAAGAAAATCAAGGACCCACACTCGGAGCACACTCGTACTGACAGACCTGTAGTCAACTAGACAACAAATAACCTTTTTCTGGTTAATGCTTCTTGCTTCCTGCCCGTGCCGTCAGCCAATCAAACGGCGAGTTAATCTAGTGACAACCTCCTCCGTTATTTATTACTCTGGGTCCACCAGCCTGTATCTGTGTTGACCTTCGACATATCTGTGAGCTGCTGAGAGGCCTACAAGGTAAAGAAACACAGCGCTGGCAGCCAGAGGTGACCTGGTCACAGCAACAAACATGAGACCTCTGAGGAGAAAAGTATTTGTCAGACGGATGAGGCTCAGGGTTTCCAGTCTTTAGTCTCTCATCAGAACACATAATCGATTTCTGCAATATAATCTTTACAAAGTGGAACCAAGAGGAAATCGTGTTTTTTAACAGTAACAGTGAAGGTTTTGATGACACTTTATCGTATTCCTGTCTTCCGTTGTCTGGCCTCTGTTCATATATTACGATGTTAACAAAACTGAACCAGCATTTGGATAGCAAGATGCACCGCAGATGTCCTGACAACCCATCCAAACAGACATTACATTCACCCGTTGAATCTGTTTCGCACAAATTTCCTCCATTGTCACTTCTAAATGTTTATTCATACTACAATCCTTTTACAATTTTTTATGTTCCCTTCTCTAAAACTGAGAGGAAACAGAAGAAAAGGGGAAAGGAAGCCAGTTCTGAGAGGGGATTGAGAGAGCAATCAGAGGCGTGTGAAGATTGCGAGATGTTTTGAATGCCAGACTGCTTAGTGAAGGTTTTCCCCTCATTAACGTGAAAAGAAAGGAGCGAAGAAAGGGGAGGCCGGTTTTGATGTTCAGCTTTGTGCCACACTGTTCAGTCTCCAGATCAGTTGAGGGATGTTTTCGGCTCTGGAAAGACAGCGGAGTGAGGAAGCGAGTTGATGAATGGGGGAGGCGATAAAAATAGAAAGGCAAGGGGAGAAGTGGGGAAGTAAGCAGAAAGAAGTCGTTTGCCTCGGTTTGGAGAAGCTCGATTGGCTGTGAATGCAAATGTTCTCATTGGTTAGCCAGAGCCTTACGTAACTTTACAGTCTGGACGGAAATCACTCTTGTAATGATCGGGCCCTGTTTATTTTTAGCTAAAGCGAGGGTGAGTTTGTCTGTGACAGAGACAGACAGACAGCAGTGGAGAAGGTTTGGCTATTGTTTTTGGACTATTAATTTGAGTTTTTGCAGCTAACAGCAGGTCCTATATTTTGTGTGTGTGCGTATGTGGGAGTGTGTGTGTGTGCTGTAGCGCACCTCTTCATCTTTTCAGCACCACATGCAATATTCAGTGTTACCTGTGTGTTAATATGAATGAGATGCTGCCTGTCAGTCTCCAGGATGTAGACATGAATCTGGATGGGTTCCAGTGGAGCGTCATTACAGTATCATTTTCTTTCTTACCACACACACACACACACACACTGCTGTCCACCTCTTCTCATCATCCCCTCTTTTCTTCCTCACTCCTCTCCCTTTCTATCGCTTTTCTCTTTCCCCCATACCATTAACATCCATCCAGCACATTTCATATTTATATTTCTCCCTGTACCATTATTTTGCTGTGTAGCTCCATAAGACCATAATCCTGTGTATTTCATAGTTCCATGGGAGGTGGATTGTACAAGGGAATCGGGCACCGGTGTCAAAGCAGTGACATTTTACTTGTGAACATGCTGCAGTAACATGCTTAATAAGTTAACCTTTAAATATGGTCAAAAATGTAAGTGAAATAAGGTTGATAAAAAAAACAGAATAAAATGTAACTATCTATCTTTAGTCCAGATGCCCACATCTAGACGTCTATGAATCATCAAATCAACAAACCCGCCTTCACTGCTATGTGTGACTTTTAGTTGCGCTAATGAAACAACTGTAGGCAGGGTGAAAAATCCACACGCCTCTGCTCCACAAAGTCAGTTTCCCTTTAAATAACGTCTATTGAACCTCACCTCCATGCTGATAACAGGCCTGCTGAAGTTTCACTTCTAATATGGGTGTGTCAGACTGTAGTAAAATTATCGATATCTGATCATATACACTATACTGTTTGAGTTTCACACCAATTTACACAACACACACACACACACACACACACACAACATTCTCAGGTAAACCATGTAACCCGTGGGTGTGAGCTCTGGTCATAATGTTAATAACGTGTAATGTCCTCAAAGTCACTTGCAAATCTGCAGTTAGATGTAATTTGTCAAGTGTTTGACAGTTAATTAGTTTTTATATTAAAGTCATCCCCTTAAGACCATGACCAGTCCTGGTAAGCCCTTATAATCCCGTTACCCTCATCAATATAATGGCACTTTGAACTGCTAATAAAGGCTATTTACATTTTTAAATGGTTCATGTCACATACGTATATCTATCTATACACACACACACACACTGTTTGGGTTTGATCTTTTGGTCTAGTAAAAAAAGGGGGGGGGGCATTCGTTCTATTTCTCTCTATTTATGTGCATGTGTGATGTGTGTGTCTGCGTGCACGCCTCACTTCTGCAGAGGTAAAACAGTGTCTGCTGCAGTGTATCACTAAAATCCACTCCTTCGCTCTGTGTTGCTATCTGCTCACAAAGCTCATATATCAGCTTCACAGGCTGCTGATCGGATCCCGGACTGGTGCTTGCCTATAAGTAGGATGTAGCCTCGGGAGGGAAGCAGAGACCGGTGGAGAAGGAAGGAAGGAGCGGAGGAGGAGGAGGAGGAGGAGGAGGGGAGGAGGAGAGGGGAATGAATTAGAGACTATGGGGAAAAAGGATGAGGGTGGGATGGAATTCGGCATGGTTCCAGGCACATGAATAAAATGCATAAAGTACACAGTAAATTTTTAATGCTGTTTAGTTTCCACCAAGAGGCCAGATTTGCATCCTCATTCCCTTATTATGACATCTGCAGTGTGCACTCCAGGCATTGCTTTGCACAAATGCACACGCACATGCGCACACCCACGTGCACACACCCACACTCACACATTCAGGAGAGGTTACCTCTGCAGGGAGAAGCTAATCGAGCCGGGACCATTCCCACTTTGCTTTCCGTCGGATTCAATTCTGTTCCTTCTCTACCTTTCCTGTCACACGCGTCCTCAGGGATGTGCTATCAGATGAAGTCTCAGGCCATCACTTTAAACTTTGAGATGACCTGGCGAGGACTGAGAAACGGTCATCGCACAAACGGACTGTGCCAACAAGTACAATTAAACCACAGATTACTTCATAACTAATTTGTTTAATGAAATGATCTTTTGCTGCTGTGTGAATAATTATATCTCTAGATAAAGAAGCACCTGTTGATAAAATATGATGCTTTACAAGTCGTAGTATCTTGGTTTTGTCAAGTTACTTAAAGTGGGACGTTATGTTTCCATGACACAGGCATCTCAGTAACTGCCATCTTGGGGGAAAACAATCTCTTTGGTCATTTGTTTGAAACAGAACGCAAATCTTTATTGGATTTCATTGTTTTACCACAGCAAAAAAAAATCTCATTTCTAACAGCAAGTCAGCAATTTGACACTAGAGGCCATTTCATAATGAGCACAACACAACAAACAAACCATATTACCAAACTAACAGGATAAGACGAGTGGTAGAGCCGAGCAAAATATTTTCATGCTTTGGCGCTAAAATCCATTTCCTGACACATCAAGTGTTTGCAACATTTAATAGACATGGCGGACAAAACTTTCATCCATACTGACTCATCAGGCCACTAAGAATTCCAACAGCTCCTCCAACAAAGATTCTATGATGATAACAACACAGTTTTATCTCCTTGTAATCACTTTGAAGGGTTTGAATGACATTGGGGCAGAGTAGCAGTGAACTAAACAGCCAGTTAATGCTTTTGTGATGAGCGCACTAAAATATTAATGGGGGTCCGGGGCGAGGAAAGGTCATCCCCGACACAGAGGCTGAATAATAAGAGGGCTGGTGGTGACTGGTATACACCTTCAGCAACACTACTTAAAAAACAAACAACAACAACAACAACAAAACAAACAGCTGCAGTCCTCTGATAGGTTCAAAAATTGTCGCTGAGGACAGATGAAAGTTTGTCAACATGTTTGTTGTTGTTAAAATTAACAAAAACAAATAACACCAAGAACTGCTATTATTATACACACAATAACTACACACAGAAATAACCTGTGCCTGTGCTAAGGCTGACAGACTATGCTCTTGCTGTGTTTCAAATTACATGCCACATCAAGTAAGACTTATAATGCTGTTAGTGTAAGTGCAAGTGTGTGAGTGTGTGTGTGTGTGTGTGTGTGTGTCCTTTGGTATTCTACCAGCTTGAGTCAGATGCCTATTAAATGAATCTCAAGAGCTGAGTTCAGTATTCTGAATGAGTACCACAGGGCTGTAATAGATCTGATAGACACAGCATACTGTGCCATTATCACTGACCTTTCTTTTTCTTTTTCTTTCTTTCGTTCTTTCTCTCTTTCTCTCTTCCTTTTTTGCTTCCTTCTTTCCTTTTTTTCCTGTCCTTCCTTCCTTGCTCTGCCTGGTTCCCCTGCGAACATTCAAGGAAGTGGAGGTGAGTTAATCCATCGTGTTTGTGACTTGTGACAATCATGTGTAGCACACTGCAGACATTCTAGTGCTTTGTCCTGCACTTGCTTTGAGGCTTTGTTGCAGAGCTGGAGAGGTGGAGAGGTGGAGAGGTGGAGAGGTGTTGCTGATTGAAATGCACAGCAGCTCTGGTGGCCGGTCAGCCATAACGTGGTACAGTTCCGCATATTAAAATGCTGCAGTGGAGGTTTGATAGTTTCCTGACTTCACAGCATATTTAGCAGTTTCTACAAGCAGCATCAGTCTGTGTGCTGTAACTTTAAACAATAATAAAACATCATTTTGCCAGGTGTCTCCATACTTTCACTATATTGCCGAAAGTATATACACACCATAACATTACACCTGCATTATATTGTCGAACACTCAAACCATGGTCCTATACCAGACCCCACTTTTGTGGAAAGACTTTCCATTACATTTTTAAAGAGCTGTCTGCCAGCATTTGCGCTGATCTGCCACACAAGCGTTAGCAGGGCGGTTCACAGTCCCTAAGTGTTGGATGAGGGTTAAGGTCCAGGCGCCGCAGTCAAGTTATTCCACACCATTGTGGGAAAATCCATTTCTTTATGGAGCCGGCTTTGTGACTGCGGGCAGAGTACAAGCAAAATCAAATGTATTTCTATAAGAAACGTAGCTGTTAAAAGCAGAGAAAGTCAAGAAAGAAATTAGACTAATTTCTTTAAATAATCAGGGGTCTGTGGAGATGACTTTTGCTGCAGTAACACTGTGTGACGCACTTTAAGACTTGTTGCATTCATTTTAAAACACAGACACAGAACAGGAGAGGTGGACAAAAAAAGAAGTGAGGACACGAGGGAGACGCTAATTAGGTCCCAAGTCCTCATTTAAAACTTTTGTGTCTGCTAAAATGTGGGAAGGTGTCATTTATAGAACAAGGACTGGATGAGTGGGTCACCTGTCCATTTTCAGTGGACGGAAATGCCTAAATTAGATCAAACAAATATGTCAAAAACATGTAAAAATGTGCCGTGGCTCAAAAAAGGCTGAAAAACACTGCTACAGAGAACACGCTATGGCATGACGGTATTCAGATTTATATAATCATTAATGTACTCGTCCTATATCAGGAGCTGTACGTTTATTTTTATTATAGACATTGTCTAACCAGCACAGCAAATGAAAACCTTTCATCCGCACAACCACCTCTTCCATCTGTATGTTAGTTTTCATTATGTGATTTTTAAATCATTAACCTTTTTTCCCCACCATCATATATACACATTCAACACTAATCAGCACTGTTTAAGCCCTGGCTCTATTCATAATGAGGATTTTAATTGCTTTACACAATAACAGATGTCTCTAGCTGAGCGGAGACTGGGCTCTGAAAGGAGCCACTGAATCAAAGTCTATTCGGCTTAAAAAATACAGATCTTTTCTGAACTGAGCTTAGCTGGAAAAAAAAGCCTATTTTTCAGTTTTACCATGACTGTGAATTTTAGCATATCTGAGCAATATGAATCATTTGCATGTCTTCAAATATGATTATGAAAAGATCAGATGGACAGAGTTGGGGGACACGATTCACTTTTTTTTCTCCTCCAAAAACAACCAGTGCTATGTTTTATAAAGTGATTTTATGTGTTAAAGTTGACACAACCTGACTAAATATTTTTGTTCAACTCTTCATTCCAGCTTGTATTGTTTACACCCAAGTGTGTCCATACAGTTGTTTCTTTTGATTTCCAAACAGTCTTTTACATCACAAATGTCTTTTCTTCCCGTCAGCAATCAGTTATTTTTATAAAAGACTTTAAACGAGGAATGAGGTCATGGTTCCACAGTAGTTTAGTTTAGTAATGAGCTGTTCTCTCGCTGGTCTACAAAATAATTCAGACATACCCTCTGCATTGAAATATGGTTTTCTATAACGATTTTTTTGTTTTGCTGTGTTTCCATTCAGGATGACTACTTCAAAAGCTGGGCCCCTCCCAAGTCTGCAGACCAAGGTGAGTCTTAATCTTTTCTGATTTATTACTACAGGGCAAAGCCATTAAAGGCCGGCTCATTTTTGTTTCCTGTTCCTTTCAAAGGAACTGCAGCAGCTTTTAAAAGTATTTGCTACAACTGGAGGGATTAGTAGTAGTAGTAGTGGTAGTGGTAGTAGTAGTAGTAGTGGTATTGCCAAACAAAACAAAGCAGTATGCGCCCACAAAACTTTAAAACTTCTAATCCAGTTGGTAAAGGTATCTTATCTAACCTTGTTACATAAGATGTCACGTAGTTCTGCCATGTCTCTGATTTCCTCCTCAAACCTTTTAAACGTTTGCACATTGTGTGAAGATCATCAATAGGAACAGACTTTGTCCGCCGCAGCATCCATCTTCAAAGTCGCAAACAATCTGAAGCAGGGATCTAACACTTCATTAAACACTTTAGTCACAATCGGAAACTGCAGCCTCTTCTGCTGCCTCTTGCAAAATGATCCTTTTACTATACAGTGGAAAAGTCACACACTGTATCAGTGTTTCTAAGCTGAGGCTTAAGTGTGCTGCTCTGATATTCTTTCACTCTCAGTGTTAACAATGGTGCAATTTATAGCTTTAAAAAATTTGAAGGACTTCAAATGAACCAACTCTTAAGTGATCTGCGGACAAAAGTTCTTTTGCCACTCGTTCATAATAGATGCATGTGTGTGTGTGTGTGAGTGAGGGGGGTCTTTTTGCTGAGGCCAAATGTTGCTCTCCATAGTTGCATAGTGCTTATGGACTCACTATGGTAACAATGCCAAGTGCACATTATCAACCACTCTCAAGTGTGTAATGCTCTTAAACCCTCAGTACCTCTTGACAAAACTCAATTATTACAAACACTCAGACTCAGTCACGCTCTCAGTCTCACTGTTGCACACCGGGCTCCAAGTGAACTTTTTTTCCTCACCGCCACCCACCTCAGAACGGTTACGCAAAACAGATTTAGCCTTTTGCCTTTACCTTTCTGAAATCAAACAGCCTATACTTGTTTTTAATCATCTCCAGCTGTCAGGGACCTGATACAAACACCACATTCAGAGACACAAAAATATAGTTGCCCACAGAGGTGTTGACTTTGATAAAACATATGCACACACACACACAGTATGTCAGACGCACACTCGCAGGTAGATAAACAGACAGAGATTCATGCATGGATCATATTTATGTAATAAGATGTATGATGTCTGCAGGTTTCCACTGCTGATGACTCTTATTAGAGTCAGCTCTACTTAGTTTTTCCTGTCATTAGTTTGTGTAGACGCTGAGCTTTTGTTCGCCTAACAAACAAATGAAGGTGTTCGCCATGGAGCAGTGGACCATAGCTCTCCTCTGCTCACATTTCAGAGCAGGTAATTATAATTATAAATATGTTTCTCATTATTGATGAATCATTTCACCTCTTGCAACCATTCTACTATTAATAAAAGCGATTCATTTTTATGACCCTACCCGTCTGATTCAAGGATTTAGTTTAGAAGACAAAGCCTTTTCAATAACAGATATTTCCTCTATGGCTCATTGAAACAGGTGCAGTGCCTTGTAGTGCAATCTGTTTGCGTGCAACATATTTGCAAAGTCATGCCAGCGAGCCATGACCGAGGAGATAAATGAACTATGGTCACGGCCCAAAACATTTCTTATCTTGTGCCTGGTTGTGGTCACTCGTCTGTGCTTGGTGCAGTTTGTTATTCGCACACAAAGACACTCACTCACTGTGTATACATTGTCTAGGGCCTTGATTGGACTGCAGCTCTATGAACAGCAAATCTATTGCTGTTTTTGTGTGATTCTGTTCTGTCTTGGTTTTGCATATCTCGTGCAGTCTTAAGGGACGAACTTACTGAGCACATTTATCTGGGCCAGCTCCTTATGGACAGGCCTTATAAACACATCCGTACCACAGTATATCAAATTCTGGTGATAATCTCCAGTTTCTCAGCAACGACTTAAGACAAAAAGTAAACAAAGCTTCATTCTTCTAGCTTGGGACTAAATTTTTTTTTTCTTAAATCCTTTGGGCTAGAATCCATGGGAGGTACAAGGATGTGCCAGATTTAGATACAAAAACTATAACGTACTAATGCACTACATCTGTATACAAAAAATAGGAGTATCCAGTTTGATCCAATCTGTGAACAACAATGTACTCAATACTTACTACATACTTATATTTCATTAAATCATGCAGAGACCAAACAGAGTGTTTCACCACTGATGCCATTGGCAGATGCAGAGAATACCCAGGCCCAGGTTTACGGTATGGTCATGGAGGACACCCTGTACTGTTCTTAAAGGAAAACTTACTTCCCTCAAAGAAAAAGGATTTACTTTTCTTGTCATCCGTTCTGTCACCAGGGTGAGGGCCAGGCTATGCTTAAAACTAGTGACTAGTGATGAAATCCCATGCAATCCTAAATGCGTGGTCCGATTACAAAAATCCAACTGAAATGACAAGTGCGGCTGTAGAACTTGACTGGAGGTCACGCCAACCAAATGGTTGGTGGCATCAATCACCACCTGCTGATCTCACTTTTACTAATGAATCGCTGGTCGCCCTTGGAGACTAATCAACAGCAGAAAGGTTGATGGGGGTGAATCCGGTCCTCTGATGAATCACACTGCAATTAATGTGTTTGTATCACCAATGAATGAAATCAGTGGGATCACAAATGAGTTGCTCAAAGTTAAGCAATCAAACGCACCAGTGGTAAATCGGGTTTCCAGACTTCTTGGGGCTTAATGAGGTCCATCAGTTGATATGAGGCTTATTGTGCAGCTGCAGTAAACATGCATTTGAATCGGACCTAATCCTACTGCATTTCAGAGAACTTCTGAATCGTCTGCAGTCATCAAGGCATGATCCAGCACATCACTGCACTGGTGTAATGAGCAAGTCAGGCTTGAGCTCTTAACTTGATTGGCATGTATTAAAAGGTTCTCTGTGACTCTGTTTTCCTTTCCATTTGTTTGGCAACAGCCATTTAATTCTTAAGTTCAACAAGGAGACGTGTTACCACTACAGAGCCTCTAGAACCAGACATAATAAAACTGTTTCTGAGTGTCTGTTTGTCTGGTAGAACAGCGCAGATTACTGATAAGACAGACAGATATTGAAGAAAAACTGAGGACCATTGCAATTCTCCAGGTAAACAACACACATAACAAATTACTGCCAGTTACTGACATGGGGAATTACTGTCTTCACTTTCATACGTGACCGCCAACTACCAAAGGTTTGGATTGACTTAAGTTGTTTTGGCTAAAACCAGCAAATGCCATCATCATATCATCATCACTATCATGCAACATCACACACCTTCACAATGAGAAGCAATTCCAATCACTGCAAAGTTTCCGTGGTTTGCAGAAAACAGGGCCAAAACTACAGCATGCCCCGAACCCAGGCCCACTCCCCTGTCTGCCCTTTCATTGACACAGAATCCTCTCATCAAATCAAATCATCTCTCACCGCCACTCTACCTCACATGCCTGTGTTTCTCCTCATTGTTTCTGCAGAGTTTTTCTATTGTTTCTGACAGATTGAGTTCATCAGATGGAAATTACATAATTATGAACAAAGGGTGTGTGTGAGTCAACATACCACAATGTGAAAAACAGACACGCACTCACACACTACACACCTCGCTGATTTTGCTGCAGTAAATTAAAAAAACATTTAATTAATAATTTACGATATTTTGATTTTTAGATTTTAAGTTCTAACTAACACATTCTTCTTGTGGATTTTTTAGGTATTTCTCATCTTCCTTTTCTATATTCAGTTTGTTTTTCCCTGCAGATTTTTTTTTTACCTGAAACACCAACATGCTGTCCCTTCTAGC
The DNA here is from genome assembly GCA_016785345.1 of Trinectes maculatus. Lineage (NCBI taxonomy): Eukaryota > Metazoa > Chordata > Actinopteri > Pleuronectiformes > Achiridae > Trinectes > Trinectes maculatus. The sequence continues at coordinate 508,259 of JAFBJQ010000470.1, read as the reverse complement.
AGCATGTTGCACTGTCATAAGGCACATTTGGACTATGTTCCCACAACTCAGTGGGGATCTTATCACATATTCACAGCACACACTGTAACTTGCAGCATTCAGATATAAAGCTGACAGTTTGGATGGGTCACAGTCCAATTGCTGCTGCTTACATGAAAAACGTGCCGTGAAATAACTAAAAAAAACTCTGTTGAGATGAGAAACGCAATTGTTATTTCAGGTACCTTTCTTTTGTTGCTGTTGCTTTTGTGATGTTACAGTTAGAATGTGTTACTCTCAAGTCAAAGCATCAATATATGAGATTACCAGAAACCCATTCAACACTTAAATGTTACATCCCCTCTTGTGTCCATCATGCCATGTAGACAGAGAAGAATCCTTATCAGTGCCACATGAACGCGTTTCCTTAGTGGAAGCTCACTGACCTGTCTATTTGTTATTCATGTCTGGTTAACCGGCTTCCTCTTATGCGTAAAGCTGGATTCTATTGGTGTGCAAGTAGGTAGGTGTGCGTGTGGGTGGCATTGGCCTGTGTCCCAGGCAGCCCAGCTCACCCTGTCAGTGTAATACACGGATACGTATGTGCTGTACCCTGACCAGAGCCTTATGCTTTCATAGTGTCCCCAAAGCTGATCCAGGGCCAGTGTAAGTGACAGGTTACATCATTAGGAACAAGACAAATCATCTGAAGCTGATGTCACAGACACATCAGAAGACAAAAACAATCCTAATCATTATTATGGCATTTTAGTGCCAAATACGTCAGACGAGTTTTGTTTGTCCAAAACCCAAAGGTTGATTGAATCGATTGTTGTTGTTGTGTTCTGATGTTTGACATAATAAACGCATCAAATCCTTACATCTACAAGGCTGGAACCAAGAAATATCCTGACATTTTTTGTCTAAAATAAACTCTCCTTATAAAAATAGCAGGTTAGTTTTCCACAGTTGATTCTGTAATGGGATTTATCATTACAGATCAGTCTTGTCTTGCATTATTCATCAGTGGCTGGACTTCAGTTGTCATGGAGATGCCTCATTAGTATTAGCATCGACTACAGATGAAGACAATTAAACAGCTGGTTAAAAAAAAGGTGAGATGTAGTTAAAAGCACCTAAAATAGCTTGTTAAGAGGGCCTTGTGATTACACTGTCAAAATGTGATTTCTAAGGTCAAGAATAAATTGTTGTGTTTGACAAAAGACAGATTTTTAAGATTTGGACAGCACCGTTAAAGGGATTTTCATGGGTAGAAATACATTATTTGTGAGATGCTTCTGACAAAAACTACTTGTGGAAAACTTTTATACAAGAACCTGTAACTTTTAAAATTTATTCTGTTGTCAAGGCAAAATCTCATATCTTGTGATCCCCTACACCCCATCAGAAGCAGGCAGAGGAATACAAGCATATACACCCACATAAGTCTCCTCACAATACACACAACCGGTTTCTAAACACAGGAGCGCAGACACACTTTGTTTGTAGCTCTCACTCTTCGCCCACCTGTGACTGACTGCAGCAAGCTGCTGCGAGAGAGAGGCCACCATGTAGTCATTAAAGTGTCAGCCATGTGCAGGCATTTACTGTTTCCTTCCACAAGAAAACGGAAGCTGCTGTCAAACAGTGTCATCGTCTCTCATGTGCACAGGTGTGTTTGTTATTATGGCCATGACGATTTGGCTTAGTTATCAAATCCAGAGTGATACAAAGCTGCTGTGGAAGAGAACCAGAAGGCTGGTGGCTCGCTGCCCATGTGTCCAAGACACATGACCCCAGATATAACATAGATATACACACACACACACACACACACACAAGATTGATCTTGAAAATGGACACTCAGAACAGTTGTAAATTATGTAAACGAATGTGCGATAAAAAATAAAAAAAATAAAAGAAATCCGGCTGACAAATATCCTCTTTAGCCATGTTTACTATGTTGAAACCTCTTTTCTTGTACGGCTACTCCTCCCCACTGCTCCGGTCTGGTTTTTAGCATTCAGCTAAACCAAAAATGAACGATGTGCCCCTCAGGTCGGCTCGGAGACAGAGAGACAGAGAGACAGAGGGGAGGACGAGTCCTTGGCAGCTGAGAATAGTTCAGCAAGACCAACGTTGGACGCGGTTTTCGGGTGATTTGATTCTGGCTTGTTGTAAATAGGCAAGCCCCGCAGATTTGTAAGGCTGTGATTGCGGTGCATTATCCAGAGATGGGAGTCAAGGGGAGGATTTACAAATGGCAGGCAGTGCACCATTATCACAGGCAGTCCAGAGGAGCATGGGAGAGTCCAACTGGCACGGAGACATGGCCAGAAAACAGAAGACAAACCAAGACAGGGATGAGACTATGCAAGTTAAGTTAAAAATATTAAAAGGTGTTCACTGTTCTGTTTGCTTCGTTAGAATGCTCAGTTATTAAGTTGTTGCTATGGCAACTGTTTTGGCAAAAAAAAAAGAACGGGAGTCATTTGTGATGCTCTCTGGTTTGGCAGTTGCAGCCACAAACAAAGCATCAAAAAATCTGGAACGTCCAAATTGCCAATCAGCCTGATTAGACCTGACATTGTGTTTTCCCAGCAGAGCGCTGCTCATTATATATTTCATCAGCTGTTTCTCCAACTCGCTAAGCCTCTGTTGCTGTGAAGATACGACGCCTGTCTGCTCCCATTTCTCATCAGTCCATCTTTAATCTCCGCCAACTCTGTCACTGCTCCTCAACACATTCTCACACAGCAATCTCCGATCTGTGCCTGGAGGAGCTGAAAGAATTACAAAAAGGAGAAAATGATAAGGAAAAGAAAAAAAGACAGATAGAGCAACAGACAACAGCGAGCACCTCGGGTCTGTGTATTAAATGGAGTGTGAGCTGGAGCAAGAACAAATATCTCATTTCAGTTTAATGTGTTGAGGGTTTGAAGCCTGCTCTCCGGGCGTTCTTTAAACATTGTTTACCGCTCTGGTTTTAATGGCTTGTTGGCCACATCATAAAAAGTGGCTCGCTATCCGCGACCCTCAGCTCGGCTCTTATCTCGCTCTTTCAGCAGGGTGAGCGCGTGGTAGCGCCGAGTCGCAGCACATAAATGGGACGACTATCAGCCGAAACGCACTCGTACACGCTGCAGTGATTTCAGGCGTATGCAGTAAATTAACCAGTCACACACACAGAAACACACAGAGGTGGTAATCAATGACACCAGGAGGCTGCTGGCATGCAGGGGAAGGGGACATGCACAGTCGCACCATGGCTACTGATAATTTAATGCACATGTGAAGCCAATCATATCGGCAGAGCAGTAAAAAAAAATTAATTCTGTTTAGGATGGAATAAGTGAGAAAAAGACGTCGAGAGGAGCTGGTGGCTATAGGAAGAAGAGAAACAGTGATTAAGACACAGCGACAGTGAGTGGAGTGAACCGTTACTGCCTCGCACTTCCAGTTAACAAAGCCAGAGCCAAAACCAACAACAAACTCGCAGCAAAATGAAGCCGTGAATCAATGGGCTGCAGTGCCACAGCACGCCACTGCTGAACAGGCTGTTTTCAAGGGGAGACACACACGCAACAGTAAATCAGTTAGGGGACAGAGCAAGGCGCGTGCACACGCTTATGTGTGCGTTCATTTCACCCTTTGTGCCCCGTAGCAAGAAGAAACTTGCAGTGATCACCATAAATTAGGATGAATAAACTTCAGAGGGCACAAGCAGACTGTTGCCAGCGATCACAGCAGCGGCCCTCAGGCTAAATGCCAGCATGTGGAAGTGACAGTGGCACCGGAGAGTCTCGAGGGAGGGAGACGAGGGAGGGGGGGGCGGGGGGTGGCAGTATAAAGATCTACAGACACAAGGCCTACAGATAGCGCTTGAGAGAGGATAAGTCAGAGATAAGAAAGGCATCCCATAATGAGCAGAGGTGGGTTCTAGCCAAAAAGCTGTGAAATTGAAAGTGTAAAGAAATAATGAGTACAGGGTGTGTTGATCTTTAAAAAAAAAAAGTGTGTGGTCTTGGTGTCACACAAACACACATCTCCTTACTCTCTGTTTTCCTGGACACTACACACAGGCCATGTTCAGCACTTGCTCAAAAGCCGCACTTGCCAATAAATACAGGAGATGGATGAGCAGTGGAGTTAATCATCTCCGGGTGTTAATGTCACAGCCTACAGACAGACATGACAAACTCCTTGTACCTCAGCGCTGAGCTGCTCTGCTCCATCTCTGCCACCGCTGGCCTGCTTCCATGTGGGACGCTGTGCTGCAGTGCCAGTGCAGGACAGAGGGGGTGGATCTGCATCCAGATGGATGACTGCCTTACTTTGCTCTCTCTGGGCTGTGTCGATCTGTTGCTGTGTTTTGGTAATAATGCTACAATGATTATTCCTCCCCAATAAGGAAAAATGACTTTGCAGTGACTCAGAATCTGACTAGAGCTCGAATCAGAGATTTAAAGGCTTTATATTACCATACTTAAAATACATTTTAGCCTTATTTTCATCTAAGAATGAAGGGGTTAGAAGAGGAAACCTGTTTGTGCAGTAAATACAGATATGATAAGTGTTCAGGAAGCGAAAGAGTAAACAGCTGGCCGGTCTCTTTCAGAGAAAAAACTTTAGTATTAATCATGTTCTGTTTTTAAACTGTTTTTTTTTCTGTGAATTACATAAAAACATTAGTTAGTGTCGTTGTACTGGTTTGTTGTACTTCTGCCACTCAGTGAACATACATGACATACTACTGATCTCTAATAATAACAAGTACAACATTTCTGTTACTTCAAATAAGAACTAACTCTCATCTTTGTTCTTTCCAATTTTTTTTGTTTTTGCTTCTTTTTCCACACTCCTGCAGTGCGAGAGGCTCATCCTGGTAGATATGGAGACCCAGGAGCTAAAGCCCACCCCGGCTTGGCCAAGCAGACAGTACAGGACGGTGAGTCAAGGCGACGTCTTTTCACACAGCTGGGGGGGGGGGGGGTTGAGACATCACTTCATCCAACATGTAGCTAAAAGACACTCAACAGTGTAACCACCCTGTTCTTGCAGTTACAGCTGATTTAGCCAATATACAGTACTGTGAACGATGTTAGGCAACAATGTTACACACAAGTGATTCAATAAAAAACTTTCATAGTTGATGGTCAATGGTCACAGCAAACAGTGTCATGACTTTACACCGGGTTCAAGCTGTTCCCCCCGGCCATCTCGGCTACAGCTTCCACTCCGAGACCGCCACCCTGTCTCAGGTGGCGTGCAGAGACGTCAGTGTGAAGGCGAGAGATAACAAATCTCACAGCTCATTATCACAGCCAGACAGAGCATGGCCACTTAGCGCAGCCAATGATCAAAGCCAGCCTGTTCAGAAATATGGAAGCTATTTCCAGGCTTATCATCAGTATTGACATTGTAGTGCTACATTCCTGAGATGGCTACGGGTTGCATACAATACATTTAATTAAACTAACCGCAAAGACTGACGTGCACTGTGCCAAGAAATGCAGCGCTGCCCAAGTTCTGACGGTGAAGAGACAGGGATGGAACATGCTGATTATGTTTAATCAACATATTCCATCACATGTTTAATCAACATGTTCGATCACAGCGCATTTTGCTGAGAATCACTACATGTAAACTTTATCCTAACTTTAATCTAATTTAAGTCATTTATCTCGTTCATAAAGCAACCAAATAAAACGCTTAGTGAGTAAGTAATCCAATATCTCGTGTCCACTCACCACGGTGGCGACATGGTGCATCCATAAAACCTTAAAGATGGCTTAATTGAGTCATTAATCTTGAGAGCATACACACAGCTCAGCGACTTGTTACCCGCTACACTACATGGCAGATTAGTTTTGCCACAACAGGGCTTGAGAATTCTGCTTAAGCGATAACAAAAGTTAGCAAATTGAAATCTGAATAGGGAGCCAATTGGTAAATCAAAATGCAAATTGAAATGTGACTAATGCCATCGGCATTACACACCGAGTTCTGTTCCCTAGGCGATTAAAAAAAAAAGCAATTACACATGTTGCAATTTATTTCGCAGCCAGATAAGGTGTGTGGTAACATTCAGAAATCTAAATGATGGCATGCAGCTACAAAAAGAGCCACATCCACGTTGTGCTGCTTATGTGCAAGTTATCTGTATGTATCTGTATGAGTCAAACCACATACGGATGGTGGTTATTCGCTTATTATGATCATCTCAGTAGCTTGTGTTGAAATGCGAGTCACTGATGTTGACCCTTCGTGTGTTATATAGCCAGTAAACCTCATTAAGCTTCCCTTCAAAGAGGGCAGCCTGTGAGCTTTTGAAATACATTGTGAATTATCTCCATTCGAGTTACTGCGTGGTGTAGTGATCTGACTCCGGACACAATATGTTTAGTTTGTTGTGTTGCTTTGTTTTCTAGATGAAGTTTTTTCTTCAGGTAAAACGACGATTTAATGGGCACAGAGAGATTTGGTCTTTCCTATAAGACACTTGTTGTTTTTTGTTTTTTTTAACAATATGGTAAATATGACTGGGTAATAGGAGAGAGAAGGAATCAGGGGGGTCACACATAAGCACACACACACACACACACACACACACACACACACACACACACACACACACACACAGCATATCCACCCTTCAGTTTCAGATTAATGAATGCCTCAGTCTACGACAGTGCAAAGACATTTAATTATCCATCACACAGAAGGTTAGCAACAGGCCTGTTATACACCCCTGCATGTGTGTGTGCATGTGTGTGTGCATGTGTGTGTGCGCGTGAGGACAAATGCAAAAGCAAGAGAGCATAGTTCGTCAACGAAGCACCAGACTGTCATTTAACAACACGGTCTTTCATTGTGACCTCTTCTCATATTGACGAAAGGTCAAACTGACACAAACAACTCGTGTCCTGGTCAGAACCTGGAAAAGAGCAAAACAAAAGCGACAAGGGGACACTGTACAACTATAAAAGGATAAAAAAAATAGATTAAAAGTATCTGAATAATGAGAAGCGTCTTACAAAAGAACCAACAGGATAGTGATTATTACTGATGTGTCTTCGAGATCTGTTCTTGTGCTGGACTGAGGAGACTTTCTGTGGTGTTTAGAACTACAACGACTTTATCAAAGCGATGTTTAAACCACTCATACCATTTTATACTTTACAGCGAAGCAACCTAAGTCAGTGAGAACTAGTAAATGAGAAACATTAAATGGTTGAAACATTAACTGGGGGCAGTTCAGACGCTGAGGTTGTTGAAGTTTTAACACTAATAGTCATCTGCAAATCAGTGTGGAACACATTCGTCTACAGTTCTGAACATCAATGTTGCTGGTTAAAAAAAACAAAACATATCTGAGATTTGTCAGATCAGCTGTCACTGTTCAGACTTAGCTTCTGTCAGTGAGTGTGTCTCTGCACGTCAGTGTCAGTACTTGTCAAAGATGGTTTGTGTGAGGAGAAACACCACTCTGTAACACTTCTGTTCAACCATGAGATGTTTCTTCACTTCCAACAAAACAGAGTGAGACATTTTCCAGTGGATCATATCACGTCACTGTGATGGCATCCCCCAAACTGAACTCTCACTCATGTCATAACATATATCATGTTATACTTTTTTTAACAGTGGGGTCAAGAAGATCAGGCAGGACAAGGTAGTCTACAGCCGCGTTATTTCATCTGTGTCAGGGTGGATATAGACATATATACATAAACAGGTTGATATAGCAAATATTTAGGTATTAGGTTATCAGCAAATACTGCATATGAAATACTGAGCAATATTAGAAAAAATATGACAAAGCTCAAGGCCAAAATGAAATTTAAAAAGCAGCTTAAAGAAGACCAGTATGTTTTTCCTATTCAAATAAAAAACATTATCTGTCTTAATTATTATGGTCCAAATATATATATTTTTTATTCATAGCATGGTTGAGCTTTAAGCCCCAAGCTAGAGACCCCGAGTATCTGCACCAACCAGTGTTGGGAATTTTTTTTTTTTTTTTGGAGCGTGACAATGTTCCCTCAAACTAAACAAATTTCACGCATATTACATTTTATTCCTTTTCTCTCTCTTGATGCTTGCAAACCTAACTGCACTTTGAGTAGAACAGGTCCAGTATAATATTTCTTTAGACTGTGACAAGCAGCAAATACCCCTCGAAATGAATGTTTGTCCTTTGTGCACGCGCTCCCTGGCTTTGAAGCCCTCTTCAAAGACTGCTTGATAATTTGCTTTTATAGCGTCCTTTTTTTTTTTTTTTAAATGTTTTGCTGCCAGGTACAGCTTCACAGAACATCCTGTTAGTTAGCCTTTACTTACAAGAATGTGTAAGTGTGCACGGTTGTGTGTGAATGTGTGTGTGTAGACTGATCATGGTGAAGTGATGAATATACGGTTTGGAAGCTACAGTCAATAGCCTCCCCCTCTCTGGGCATTCTGCGGTTTCCACTCTGACATTCAAGCTGAAACTGCCTGTTTATCTTCTCCGTTCCTCGCTCACATCCACAACCAGATGATTTACCCATGTTTTCAATAATTAATTTTCTGGATGGCGAATCCATTCCACCGCCGTGTGCCCCCAGAGGCCCTCTCTGCTTTCATTCCTCCATCATTTCTCTCCATCATCCCTCGCTTTAGCGCCTCACGCAGGCCAAACAGTTAGACCCTCAGGAACGCTCACAAAGCCGGGACAGAAGAGGATTTTATCTCCTCCTGTTTTTTTTCCCCCCTCCTCTCTCCATCTCCTGTTCGACTCCGCAGAGCCCCAGGTGAAAGAGAAGAAACACCTTTTTAATTAGTTTATCAGGGCCTGAAAGTGATGCTCATTTTTCTAATAACAGAAATTTGTCCCTAGGGAAAGGTTGTTGAAGCGCTTGTTTATTTAATTGCAAACTTGTTTATTTGCTATTGGAAATAGTAGCTGAGGAGAGCAAACAATGAGGGCAATGGAGCACAGTGTCGATAGCACCCACACCCACACACACACAAAAACACACACACACACACACACACACACAGCCTTACACACAGATTACAAAAACACCCCATTGACCCATGTCCAGCTCAGCAGCAATTCATTTAAGGTCACCCTCCACCCTCTGACAGGGCTTGTTGGAGATGTGGCCTCTCCTATTCAACAATGACCATCTTTATTATCCAATCACTGCACTCTATTCTGGCCACTGTCCAGCATTAGAGGACGCTGGAACAGTGTTTTATCTTACTCTTCTCCTCCATTGCCACCTTCCCCTGTCTCTATAGGAATATTAAGGGTAAAATAGGGGGAGAACAAAATATTGGCGAGACAAAAAGTAGACAGGTAGAACAATTTACAGCCCACTTTAATTGTAATAAAAATTTAAAGCCTAATGTTCTTTTCTGCCAGTAAGCTACTTGGAAGTGAAGCACCAATTAAATCGCTGGAAGATGTGCTTGGGGTTGAATCATCCAGGAGCTTTTTTCAAAGGAAGGATGTTTTGCCCGCTATAGACAATAAATTACCATATTTGCGGCTTGGCTCATGAATAACTGTGCAACAATGTCACATGATTGCACTTTACAATGATTCAATGACTGGAGAGCCATTTTACATTTTCCCCGAGGAAGGCCAGAACCACGAGGTCTTTTACAGGGACATGTCCCCACATTGTTCCCATGGAAATATGCATTTCAACTTAGGTTGTTAGGAAAGGTTTTGGTTTAACGTTCATGCCCATGTGTCCTGTCTGCAAACAATGAGGTATATCTAACTGAAGCTGATGCTGTCTGACAACACTCCTCCTCTGACAAATCCTGTTTAACACGTGTTTAACAGAGAGGCTGCGTTGGAAATAGGAAAAACCTCTCATGCTCAATGTACAGAAACAGATGACTCCCATATGTTTTTATTCATTATATATAAACAGAAGCACTAAGATGAATAACAATGGGTTTCTTCATTTTCCAGTGCCAATAATCTCTGGCTCCCTCAGGGCTCTGAGCTATGGAATAGAGAGGGGGGTGCGGGGGGTTGATGGGAGTCAATACACAACCTTTCACCCACAGTTGGGGAAATAGACACACAATATATACAATATATATATACATATATATACACAACAAGTATACAAGAGAGCGGCATAACTAAAGCAATGGGAGGAAAGTACAGTGTGGGCAGAATGATGATGTTACTGGGAAAGCATTGCCTTTTATGTTACTGTCTTTTCTCTGAGCATAAGTTACCAACCACGGACTATACACCACACACACCCACACACACATACACACACACACACTAAATCTATACAGCAGATCTGACCAGATGGTGCTGTATAGTACATAGCAACAGAAGGTGCTTTGAAATGTACAACGACCATAAGGTGTCTATGTCAACCGATTTTCGAGGTAAAGGTCTAACAATTTTGTGTTATTGCAGTAGTGTTGTTTATTTAATTATCAAATGCAATCATGTAAAAAGATGACAGTATACAAAACAAAAATAACAGTTGTCATCGGTTCCTTTAAATTGATTTAAACTGTAAATTCTATTCGCAATGAAGAAGAACTTTGTTCATGCTACATCAGCTGACTGTCATTGTCACTGTCCAATCATATGTGCGCACTCACCAGCACTCTGCTGATACAGTTATGCCGACACTGTTGTGCTGCAGCAGCTCCTAGCACACCAACCTCTCCCTAATGGTCTCCTTAATACTGGACAGCATCATTCTCATTCAGGAATTGACAGGTGTGAGAGAAACGCGTAGGTCATCAGAAAAATACAGTGATTTCTTCAGTAGATTACACACAATGGAACAAAAAAACACTCCTGGTAGAATTAGAGCTTTGGCAACCAGGAAACTATCGATCGTGTCCAACACTTATCCATCTAACACAGTAAATAAAGCTTGGTTTGTCTAATGTTACGCTCGTAAATGACATGCAGTTATCTTGTAAGAGAACTGTTGTGCTTTTGCCAGTGTTAAATTAAAATGTGTTGTTTATGTATGTGTTAGCGGGAATAGGCCTCCACGCAGAATATATAATATATAATAACCATGCTTGCATTGTTTGAGAGGTGGATAATTCTTAAGAGTCGAGCTTTTGCTCCAAATATGACAACATCATCATCTGTTCTCATGACTCTGACTAAAATGCGTGTTATTTTTTAGGTTTTTAAGACCACACAGCATAACTAAATGTGTAAATGTGCCTAACTGAGGACATTTCCATCCATTTGTTAATCATCTGCCACTGACCCGTGCCCTCGCTACTCTCAGCCACTGCTCTGCCAACCCCTCCATCTGTCTCCTCCCCACAGGCCTGTAACCAGAGAGCAGGGGGTCATCAGTCAACCTTACAAATGGCCAAGGACAATTGCTGGACAATTTGTAGCTGTGTCATTTTGTACAACTGTTGCTAATACTCACAAACCACCAAAGTTATAGAGGAATAACACACAAGCAAATAGTTTCAATGTAGCATCTTTGTAGTTTCCCCCATTCACCAGTGTACAATGAAGAATCATATTGTTTACTCCACACACACACATACGAGCACACAGACGTACACACACACGCAAATGCCTTAAGATTATTCATTTGGCAAATTCATACCAGCAGCAGACGACCTTGCTCATTTACATAAATCAATAACATTTCGAAGGTGAAAATGTGGTCTAGTACAGGAGTTGTACTCGGCACTTTGGAATGAATGAATGAATGTAATGAGGCATTTCAAGCTATACCTCTCATGCAAATTAACTTATTCACGCACACACACACACGTGGATGAGAATAAAGTCTTGCTTAAAATCAGAGAGGGGAATAAAGAGACACGTGAGACACTTACTGAGGAAAGTGATCGAGTGGTGTTAAGTGTGTGCTGCAGTGCTCCTGCATTACAATTGATTGGTTGGTTTAACTGGCAGTGCTGCTCACTCGAGCTTTAAACACGACGGCTCAAACTCTTTACGCCAACAATCCTACTCATCTTCATCCTGTCATTTTCTCTTCTCCCTTTGTCTGCTCTCCTCACCAACCACCCCATCCATCTTTTCCCCCTTTTTTGTTCCTCATTGCCTTGTTTACAGTGCCACTCCTTTCCTCTCCTCTCACATCCTTTCCTTTCTTCCCTCTCTCATACTTCCTCCTCTCTTATCCTCACATTTATATACCATAAATATCCCCATCACATAATGTGAAAACAGATTCCGCATTCAAAACGCCATTGTCTCTCCACACCGACTATTTTATTGTTGATACTTTATGTGCATAATCGACATGCAATGCTTTGCATTTTTGTGCCTGTAGGTGGATTAGGTGACTTCCATATTTGTACGTGCGTATTCTTTCCAATGTGTCCGAGAGTGGAGGTCACACTTAACATAAATTTGTCTTCAATTAACCAGACGCAATCAGAGATTTTTCCTGAATCCTCGCACTGATCTCTCACTCCTCCTCGCAGTCATTCTAAAGCAGAGAGAAGTGAGACAGGTTTCCTGCAGCACTGACACATGTAGGTGAGGACAGACCCAAACAAACAGGGAAAAGAAACACACACAGATCAGACAGCTATTTCTCTGCATTCTGGAGATTGTGAGAGGGCACACAGGTTGGGAAATATGTGTGTGTGTGTGTGTGTGTGTCTCATGTATAACGGATGTGTCCAGTGTGCTATGACTCTCCTCCCTGGAGACTATCTAAGCTCCAGTGTCTTTACTGCACGTGTTTGTTTTTACACCTGGAAGATAACCAGAGCTCCTCCATATCCTCTGACAGAGCATGTTTACAGTCGACGTGTGTGGCCGCACATTCATTCTTACAGATGCTTGCAGAGATTGCGGCGTGACATCGAGCGGCGACAACAGAAAGTGCCATCATGTCAGAGTCTGTGGCTGATTTAATGCTGATAAACCAGCATGTAAACAGCAACGCGATGTAAGACTGGGTCAGAGACATGTTGACGTTCACATTAGACGCCAGCTGTGGCTCTCGCGTGAACCATTAGGGCCCCTAATGGAGACAAGGCCACTCTCGTTAAACGGTGTTAGCGGCCCATTGCTAATGACATGTACGTAATGCAGGGCTTTGATCAGTACGCTGTGAACTTACTCTTAATTAACTTGGGATTTGAAGTCATATTTAGTCCATTTTACAGCGACGATGGCAGGAGGTCTCCGTATGCGCTTTACAACTCAATTTGTCTTTGATCTCGTTTTTATTAGCTTTGTCTTTTTCCCCTGGTTTTGTTCACCAGAGGCTTTTTATCCTCTTTTAATCCACATCTACCACAGCCTGTCTCACCACGAGGGTCACCATGACCACCAGTGCCACAGGGTCCACTGGTGACGGTTTGCTTGTCTCACACTTCATTTGTACTAAAAGCTCTCATCTCTCGCTTTTACTCCCACCGTGTCGTTTTCGCCACCTCCGCCCCGCCTCCCTCGTTCCTTCTGTCTGTCAAACCAAAGTGGCTTTGTGTCGTTAGGCGCCTGTGAAACGACACAATGCTCAGCGTCAATGAGTTGCTCTGATCTTTTGTCACCCTGGACACCTGCCAGCTGTGCCTGGCCGCCGCGGCGATAATGTCACTTTGGGGATTGATTTGGAAGAAGATGGGGTCGTCGCTCCGAGAGAACAGTCCTCATTAAGAGCACCTCACGCCGAGAGAAACTCAACGCTCACCACCTTTTCCCGTTTCTTCTCCTCCGCGGTTTTCCACGACTCGTTATTTTACTGCCCGCTTCACTAATTTGAATGTAAGACCCAAGCAGCTGGAAAACCGGGCGAACAGCTCGATGTTTTGCTGCATCAGCTTCCAACCTCACTATAATGTGCTGATTCTCCGCTTTGCTTGTTGCCACTTCGTTTTTGCAGCTCAGGAGATGAAGTTTGTCCCTGCTCTCTCTCCGTAGGCCCCGACACCACCAAGGACCCCTGTCTGAAGGTGCGCTGCCCTCCTCACAAGGTCTGCGTCAGCCATGACTACCAGACAGCCGTCTGCACCAATCACAAGCAGCCAGCTCACAGGTAAAGAACAAATAAGGGGCCGTTTCTGACTATCACTCTTACAATGGAGGCTGTGGTTTCATTAATTTTTCACTCGCCTCGGTGTTTGCATGTAAAACAAAATTACTCTGCAAGGTTAAACATCAATACACTAAAGACCCTCAGGGAAGGTTGGACAAATTACACCAAGCAGAAACATGACGCAAATAATTTTGTGTTTTGAGAATCTGCTCCGGTGACGAAAATGAAGACACATATTGGCAACACCAATTAATTTCGATAAAACTATCCGTTTGCTCCGTGGACTCTGTCAGTGCCCAATTTATTTGTGTTTTCAACCTTGATATGTTGCCAGTCTCAAAGTTTTTCAATTTTTCAGTTCAAGAAGCTTCTCCCCCAAAGAACATCTGAGTTCCATCTTGGGGTTTAATTAAATTCCTCAAGTCATACGCTCCTGGGATACTTGGCTTTAACGTGTTTCCCAGCATTGCAATAATTATGTCCTATTTGCTGCCTGATATGTCAAATGATTCACAGGAAATCTGTGTTTTTATTTTTAGCAGTTTCACTCAGAAGCTTTGGACCATGATATACTGTTTTATCTCCATGAGATAGGAGTTGCAATCACTTGCATAACATGGATTTAATGACCTCTCCGAGGGCAAATTTAAACTTTGTAACTCTCAAGACATTTGAGAGCACATTATGTTATATATTTAAGGTTCACTTGTGGTGCAGCAAGTATAGTTTATATTGCAGATGATTCATTACTCACTACTAATAACAAAATGCTTTTGCTGAAAAAGGCCCTAAGCACTCATTGGTAGCACTGCTGTGTTTGCACAAGCAAATGAGCCTTGTTCTCTACGGTGCAGCTGTCACTGCATAAACCCAAAGATGAGTTTCTTCTTCATCCTCACAAAACAGACATAGTTCTGCACAGACACGACTTCTCTTATTTGCTGATGATAATGTTTAGCTGCAGGCCTGGGGCACCGACATTGGCAGCACAGTGGAATTCAGGAACTTTTACGGCGCCTTACAGTGGTAATTTGTGAGCGCCGCTACCCTGCTGTGAGGAGGCTGCAGCAAAGTCAAATCACAGCCCTCACAGATTAGAGCAACGTGGAACCTCAGCAGGGGGCTGAAGTACAGTGGTGTAAGTGTCTGTTTGAGGGTAATATGTCGAGTGATTGTCTTCCACTCTGCTGTCTGAAGCCGTCTCAGCCACTAAGGATATGCAACGCATCCACTAATTTCCCCGCCGATGCAAATCCCACCTTTAAAATCAAACTAATAACTTAAACAGACTCTTGTGCTTGCCTGGGTTTCTGCAGAGTCAGGGAGGAAGACAAGCAGTGGATTAGATCAGGAGGAAGATGAGGGGGAGCATCTGATCTGAGACAATGTTTATTAACCTACATTACCTCTGCCGTGCATTAGCTGCCAGCACTGTTTTGTGTGACACTTTGAGAGGACAAAGAATGCGAATGATACGCCGCCTGGAATTTGAATGTTGTAGTTTTACAGAAGATGGATGTCTCTCAAGTGGCTACGAGATAAACTGTCACTCAGGCTTTAGGCTTTAGGACCTAATACAGAGACTAGTTTCGTCTTAATAAAGATAGTCCAACGTTAAATTAGCCAGACAGTTATTTTGCCCAAAGAAATTATCCTGAGCCAAAGTGATGAGCTTGCACTGAGCTCTGCCACATTAACAAGCCACACTATCTCCTTTCTGCTGCAGGTCCACACTGTGCTGATATTTTATCCTAACTGAGTTATAAATACAGTATTGGTATATTATTTAACTGTGAGTCAAATGTTCTTGCTAATCTGCTTCACTAAGCAGAGCTGAGTAGTTGCATGCAGTTGCACATACATGCCGGAGTTGCACATACATACATACATATATACACACACACACAGACACATATATATTCAAAGGCACTTCCTGCTGGACAGGAAGTGCTTTTGATTTCTATATGTGATGTACCTTCTAAACCTGTTAACATATTCACATGTGCAGTGATTCTCTGACTGTGAAGTAGCTCATATGTGACTGTGACTCTCCACCTGTTCACTTCAGTAGCGGATGTTCACTCTGCACCAATTGTTGTCGTCACTCTCATTTCTCAGTAAAGACTCTCTCTGGCTCTAATTCTGTCCCTGCTCAAAGGATCAGCAGGCAGCAGGATGCTCGATGAGAGCACTTGGATAGAAAATTGCTGCGAGATTTGGATCAAACATAATTACGCTGGTTATTGAAAAAGCCCCCACGGACCAATCAGGATTCGCTCTGCTTCAGCTGACCCTGAAAACCAGAAGCAATTCGAAAACCTCCAGCTCTGAATGAAACCGATTCTGCTGGTTTCGATAATATTCCTGCATTGAAAGCCATTACCGCGCATAGATATCCGAGTAACACGAGAGCGAGTTTTGATTCGAGCACTGCAGACGTTACTGTTTGTTTACTGACTAACGGTGAAATTCATGTTCACCACTTTATAAAATTAAGAGATGTGATCGATTGTTTCTCTCTTCTTTAGTGTGAAACCCAGAAAAGGGAGTGTGGGACACAAGCACAGGCTTGAAGCAGGTGCTCATGGGAAATGTAGGCTGTGCACAGCCATTCAGTCAACTCCTGTGTGTGGATCTGATGGACACACCTACTCAACTAAGGTGAGTCTTTCTCTTATTATCAGTCATTCCATTTTAACGTTTTAATATTGACTGTGTACAATATTAAACCGTGCTCCTACCAGTATGCATGCTATTGATCAAATGACTAAGAAATAAATCAGCTATCAGCAAACCAGCATCTCATTCTCATCCACATCAAATGACACTGAAGTTGTGACATCATGTCAGATGTTAAAATGAACAAAAGGAGAGTCAAAGGCAAAAGGGCCGAAGACTGGCATCAGGAAAAACAAGACACAAAAAGGCGAAGCATTTCAACTCTGTCCTTGGCATAACAGACAGCGTATTCTTATCGACACCTACATGCATATTCATTTACTGTTGCTGTGTTTATCCTTTTGCACAACCCACTATACTGGAGCTTCATTAAAATGGACAATAGACAACATCTCTCAAATGTCCTATAGAAGTGTTTGTGACAGGAATATTGGACAACAGAGGGAGCTCTGAGCTTTTCAGACACCAGCAGACTGTTGTCACACTGTTTTATTTATTAACTCCACCGCTTCCGTCGGGGACAGTCCTTCAACATACAGTTCCTCAGGAGAAGAGATCGATACAGGCAAAGTTAGGTGGAGTTCGACTATGGCCGTGCTCTCCGTGCCAGCAGGCAAAAGTCATCATCCTCGTATAAGCCAATATTTCCCAGCTCAGTTGTACAGGAAATGAACGGGCGTCAGTACATCTGGTGACCGTGTGGTCTTCAGATGGAATGCAGGTACAACCTTCAAACCTAAATCACGCAATGACCTGAGAGCCTGAGTTTTCCTATTTAATAAAGTCAGAGAATGGGCTCTCCTATAAAAGCATCTGTGAGCTGAGGCCGAAGAACAGAGGAAGAAGAAGAAGATGAGTAAGGGGGAGAGCTGGGGAGTCCCGCTGCTCCCTGTGGTCATTTAGTTGGAGGGTTTCAGTTTGGTGGTAGACTGATGGGTCCCTGTGGCCCAACTTAAACTCTGCTCACCAGCGAGCTGCTGGTCTCAGGATTATTCATGTTTTATTATTACATTACATTCCTCCCTCATCTAACCACACACACACACCCACATGCACACGCACTCAATATCCTATTAAGAGGACAGTGCTCTTATCTCCAGAGAGGCTTCAGCCCACTGAGTTAAGTCCATTATTTCCCTCCTCCTAAATCATCCTCTCCTCTCCTCTCTCCTCTCTCCTCTCTCCTCTCTCCTCTCTCCTCTCCTCTCCTCTCCTCTCCTCTCCTCCCCTCTCCTCAAGTCAGGTGTTAAAGCACTACATCATCAAAACCACATTAACCCCCGCAGAGAGACAAACATAAAGATTCATGGGGCCTCTCAGCCTGCTGACAGTGACTGGGGGAGGTCATCCATTTCCTCATCCCTTTCTCTCTCTCCCTCTGTCTGTCTGTCCTCCCCTCTCTCTCGCTCGCTCTGTCTCCCTCCTCTAATTCAATATGCTGAGGACAGGACAGAGACCAGCTCACATTTTATGCAGCAGCGTACACGGCGCCATCGACGTCATAACAGGGAGGAAACGCTGGTTGGAATAAGAACGTGGCAAAGGGAAGCGTTGGCAGGATAAAGGCTAAGCCTGCGTATGGCGTCATATGTGTGCGGACGTGTAAACGCACACTCCTGCTCTCACCTTGACGATACCGTTCGCTATCACCACGCAAACACAATTTACATAACTCATCTCAGTTTTCATTATTCCTCTCGGAAAGATCCTGTAATTGCATTCCCCCCTCCAACAAGTCCAAACACTTTCTTACTCCTCGCTTACGTGAGATGAGATTTAGACCACTTTACAATGTGCATCGCATTAGGTTTGTACTGCGCTGAATGACAAAATACCACTAATTGCATGTCCACATACAGTAGCTGCATAATGGCACATCTGCATGCGTGCAGTCTGCAGGTAGTGTTGACATACTCCATATTCTATTTAGGTCAGGTGCAAGATGACGGATTCAGTGAAACATACAGAGTCTGATGGGGTTGAAATGTTACTTTTCTTGTCTACAGAAAAGTTTTATTATCAGTTCCCAAATCTTGAGAAAAAAAGCCCTCTCTTATCTGATCTTTTCCACTTTTCCTCCCAGTGTAAGCTGGAGTTCCAGAGCTGCCTCTCTGGGAAGACGATCACAGTCAAATGTGATGGGATGTGTCCCTGTTTGCCCGGTCAGGAGCTCGGCAATCCACCACACAAGACCGACAAGGCTGGTGAGTCCAACGCTCTGTTCACGCTGTTCAGGGAAAATATATTTCCAGTGAAACCTAGATGACATGGCCGTATGTGTGTACAGTATGGATGTACATTTGCATGCTGATGCTTGGATGGATAAAGAGAGGGAAGGTGGAACGGACAGACTAAGAGATAAATGTGCAGGCAGCAAGAAGATTATCTGTCTTTGAGCTATTTTCAAGTTCAGGTGGATGCATCAGAAATCAGAATGGGCAAACACACATAGACACAGACACAGACACACACACATCATCTCTTTCACTAGTCGTCCCTAAAATTCCCTTGAGATTCGCAATGTTTCCATTCCTTTCCTGTCACCTCTCCCCTCGCTCGTATCATCTTCCCCCCCCCCCCCCCCCCCCCCCCCCCCTCCCCTCCCCCCCCCCCCCCCCCCACTCCCCAGACTGCTCTGTGACAGCTACAGGGAGCAGTGATGGAGTGACTGTATGTGTCTCCATTGTTTGTCATGGAAATAGGATTTCAGCAGATGGATGGAGAGATTCTGGTGGAGAAATGCAATCTGAAAGGAGAGCAGCACAGAAAAGGATGGATTGTTGCCGTTACAGGCTTCCCCCTGTCCCAAATGAGAGAGGAGAGAGATGGTTGTGCTCTGTGTTTCCATCCATCTGTCTCGTTCGAATATTAAATATTTCGAAATGCCCATTCCCTTCATGCGCACGTACAACACACACACACACACACACACGCTCAGCCCTCACAGGTCTCTCCTAATCACTGTCTGATTAGGAGGGATTTCTAAGGATCCCACGGTTCATCACCCACATTTAATACAAATGGAACGCGCATGCCTGCTAATTAATGATGGCTCTATGTTTATCTTAGTTCAAGGCTGGATGAGGGAGAGACTGGAGAGTGATGTAATGGAGAAGTATCCACAAACTTGGCCGGCGTCTAATTAATTCCCCTGAATCTTCTCTCAATAGAAATTATCATTATGTGTGGGAGTGAACCCAGTAAACCACAGTATGTGGAGAAGGGAAATCTATTTCAGGATGCAGCGTTATACTTATTTCCACTATTGACTTTGAAGTTTTTCACCAACTTCTCCGTACAGCCTGTCGTCAGTCCAGGAGTCAGATAGCACTGTCTTCAGAGGGAGCAGGTTTAAGAGTGTGTTTTCTCTTCTCCCAGCTCAAAGAAAAAAAAAAATCACACGTCAGATCAGCGACAAAAAAAAAGGAGAAACTGTAAACAGATGGAGATGGCAGTAGGTTGAGGAAAACACAGAGTGTGACAGATTGTGTTCCTATGGTAATAGCAAAAATATTGCAGCAGTTATCTATGTGCAGTCACTCCTGTATGTTTACAAATAGACATAGGCTCAAACTGGATTTGAACAATGTAGACTCATATGTCTGCGTGTGCATGTGTGTGTGTGCATGTGTGTGTGCGTGCAGACGCTTCATGGTTAGCTGATATCAGAAGAAATGAGCTGGCCAGGCAGAACCAAGCTAATTAAAGCAGCGATGAGCTACTGTAGACAGTTTCTATCAGGGAAGAGTAATCATATCCAGGAAGTAGTAGTGCTGTACTGATGAATGCTCTCAGCAGTGCTGAGGGCTTTGCTGAGCCAACTGACTGCCACCATTAACATTAACGTATGTAGGCCACCTGAAGTCTATTTTCATCAGGTGAGGGCCCCAAGTTCTTCCACTCAGTGAACTTATGAAGTGACACTGCACTGTTTACCTTTTTATTTACACTGTCACTGAGTTGTCTCAAGTCATGTAAGTCACTTCTGATGAACCGAGACACCACTTGTATTAAACTATGTTCAACGAACCCGGTGTGACCCACAATCCAAGCAATTCTAACACTGCAATAGTAGAAATGCAAAACAATCATGTTTACATTGCAAAGAACAACAACAAACATTGCATTGCATTACATTACACACGACAATTCCATTGAAAATATAAACATATTTGCACATTTGAACCCTTTTAGTCCCTTTCCTGCTTAATCCATAATTTCCCTGTATGATTACAGCCAATTAAATGTCTAATTGAACTCTAGTGAATAAAATAAAAGTAGGCTACCTTGATGACGAGTCGCCCTGCAGCCTGTCCCAGTGTCTCAGTGTCAGGTGAGGGCCAGGTGTCCTCTGATGGTACTCTGTCTTCACATCAGTCTCCTCTGTCCACGCTGAGTCCATACAACAAGCTCAATCAGCACGAGCGTGTCCACTCGTCCGTTCACTTTCTTCATGATGCGCGTGACTTAAACAAACACACACCGGGGCGTCAACAACAGACGCGACAAACGCACGTGTCTCTAGCTGCGGCAGGAAAACATGCAGGGTGAAATGTGTCGGTGAAGACGACAACGTGAGGACCGACACACAAACCTCGCCTCGCGACTCATTCAGTCAAACACCAAACTTTTGTTTCCCCTCCACCATCACTTCCTCTTTTTCTCGCGCTGCGCGTTTCTGTGATTTAACCGCGCTTTTACTAAAAAATGACCAATTATGCTCTTATTGTGAAATGCCCACTTCCTCTCCATAATAAAACCTTTATGAGTTTTTGTAACTTTACATGTGAATCTTTTTAAACATAATATTTTGAATCTTTCACGGTGTGCATATCTTTACCTCAGTATTCATTTCAATGTTTGATATTTTAGTCAAGATGGTCACATGTACATTATCATCTCCACTGCACAAGTAGACATTTCATACATACAGTATCATCTGCGATGAAGGTTGATCTGTTTTTATAAGATTAATTAACCCCTTTTCATAATAATGACATTAATTATACATATAAATGATACCTATTTATATGTACATTAAACGATATAAGTTTCTGAGGCATATAAGTTTTCAGAGGGCCTTGTTCTATTATACAATTATCATGTGAATTATACTGTATATGAATGTTTAAACTGATCTAATTATAATGTATTGTCTGCTGCTTAAACACCTCCTCACTCACTTCACTCACTTCTCTTTATTTAACAGGGGAGGAAAAAAGAACCAAGTGGGGACTAAATTAATCGATGTCATTTTTCTGACAGGTGAAGTGTAGCGACTGTAATTTTCACACCAAGAAAAGAAAGAAAGAAAGAAAGCTTTAATTAGAATGTGAAGTGTGTGAAGTTTATTCTCTTCCAGACGCTGTTTTCAGCATGTAGGCATCTCTTACCCAAGACGACACGGGGTATAGAAGAAGGTCAGAAGAAGATTATTCAAATTCAACATAGTATTATTGAGTTCCGCTTTCTCTTCTGCTACATCCATAGAAGTCAAGGTTGAGTTGTGGAGCCAAACAGAAATAGCAGCTGGAGAAAGGTACAAAATAGCTCTGTAAAAATGCACTTTAACATTCTTAGAGACAGAGAGAGTCGACATGAAAGTGGTTCAGCCAGACAGCAGGGAAACTCCATCTTTCAGCCACCTTGACTGACTCACTCTTTATTTTCCAAAGATAAACCACGACTACGGAGAGGACTACAATGTAGCGTAAATGTGAATAGTGCAACTAGTGGTAATTCAAAGACGAGTGGTGTGACAAAAACCACTAAATTTTTTTTAAAAAGTAAACAAAACTACAGCTCCCATCATTTTGCAGAGTTAAACCTCTTCCCCAGGTTTGTCTCACCCATTTTTCATATTTTATTTTGTTAATTGTACAGAGCACTGAAAAAACGAAACATCTTGCATATTACAAATAGATGAGCAAATGTCCATGTCTTTCAGCACTGGGCTGAGTCAGCGTCTGTTCAGCACAAATGTCCCCTGTTAATAAGCTACAAAGGCTCAGAAACTGAAATATTTTTTTAAAATGCCAAGGGCATTGTTACAGGTTATGTGTGTATGGTCATCTGTAATCTTTTTATATTTCAAATGAAGATGTTGTTCGTGCTCATACTCAGAAATGAACTGTAACTGTAGGGAACGTTATTTTGATTTTAAAGTATCAAATATTTTTAATCTTTCACTTAAGGCAGTAGTGTTGTATTGCTGATCATCACCACTGTAATATAAAAACATGACTTGAGTTGATACAGGCCTAAGTAATTTCCAGTTCTGGTTCATTTTTTTTTTCTAACAGTTAATTTTCTCTTTGCTACTGTTGGGCAAAGGCATTAACAAAACAAAGAAAACGGTTAGAGGCCGAATGAGCTAAAATCCCCTCACTTAATTAAAATGTTCCTGGCAATTTTGTCTCACAGCTCCACAGAGCGCACACAGGAGGACAGATTGTGCTCTCTCTCTTCTGCCTCCACACTTCCTATCTTCTCCACACACATGCCAATAGCTCAGGGATTTTTTTTTTTCTAAAGTGCTGACCAGACTAAAGAGTGTGTGCAGAGCATTTTAGTGTATCCTGTTGAGAATGTCCTCACTATAAGGAAAAAAAAGCAGCTTTGGCCATTTGTTCTGACACTTAAAACAAATTATGTTTACACTTTCCTGACAAGCCACTTGTGTGGCTTTAGGATGTTGTGTTGAAGAAAAACCTCTTATGTGGATGGGTGGACATGCACGGCCGGTGAAAAGGCACATTTTCCAGTTGCAATCGAAATTTCATCAGTTCAAGTGCAGTGAGTAACAATAAATGGTGTAATATTGGGAAACACTGTGTAACCACATACATTACAGCCTACATACGGTACACTATACAGTCCTAGGAAGTAGTACAGTTGTGTTGTCCACAGAGTAATTAGGAAAAGAAAAGTAAAAAGTAGCAACAAATGATAGATGTGCATTCTACATCATAGTCACCCAAACATCAGAAGAAAAGGATCAAACAATATCTGCACATGATGGAAGAATGATGGAAGTCTGAGGTATCAGAAAACAGCTGCAAATCCTCCTACCTGTTGAAAAAAAAACATCAAATTAGAAATTGAATAATTCAGTGATCAAAAACAACATTGATAGCAGTTAAACATAACGTAATAACTGTTTGTTTCTATTGAGGCTGTGTTTGAGAACAACAGAAGGTGATTTACCTGGTGAGATGAGCTCTCCACTGAGGTTCAAACCTGACCTTAATATTCCTGTCCTGCAGACAAATGATTTAAAAAAATCTCTCGCGGCAATGAGCTCTTATTATAAAAATAATCTCAGTCCTCATGTAAAAAGAATAAACGAGCTCTCTCTTTGACACTACCTGTCTCAGCTATCTCTAATTGTCTCCCTGTCCGTGCAGGCAACGTGTTACTGATTGTTATCTGTCTAACCTGAACTCATCGCCGGCGAGATTGTTCTGGAGAGCTGATAGCTTGGGGCAAGGAAAATCAAACATACCCTTGTATCTTTTTAATGAATCTGACCTTCTATTTTCCTCATCTCTCCTGTTTGACGGTCTCAGTCCGTTTCTTTCCCTTCCTGTTACCTTGTTAAGAAGTGTCACCTCACTGTCTCCCATTTCTTATCTCTGCCTTTCATCCTGATCTGATGCAACCACACGACTGAAGTCACCTTGGGTGATCACCACCCACCATTCCTCTATCTGGATGCAGAGTCACTCCCTCCCTTTTATATAACACACTTGGTAATTATTTAGAAAGGACCCATTGAGGGATTAAAAACCAAACACTGCCTGATCTTTGGAGATATATACTGTTGTGGCCTTTAGGATTAAGAGGTCTGGAGGACACATCTATCTCATGACCTAAAATGGCTTGAAGGGATTGTTACCAATCGTGAGATTGGGTGATTTTCGGAAGTCTCTGTCAACCATCTTGTGATGGAGAACAAAGCAAATGCATTTCAAGTACACACAATGTTAAAAGGTCTGAATCAAACTAAAACTCTGACAAACGTTTAAATCAGTAAATGACTGGTATGTGGCTACATGGGGCTCATGTTTTGATGCTTCGTTAAGCTAGATGTTTTCATTACATAAGTTTATAGATAGAGTTTATGTGCTGGCTGGATTAAAGGAAAGGTCACGTAACTTGTGTTATTAGTAAGATGCTGCAGTGGTCATTTAAAGTTGCCTATGTGCAAGAAACTGCCTGATGTAATGATCTAGGCAGCGCAGTCTGTGTGGATTCCAAAGACATGCAAATTGGGGTTAGGCAAACTGTAGACACTAAATGGATTGGAAGTGTGAATATAAGTGTGAATGGTAGTTTGCCTCTGTATTGCAGTGTGATAGGCTGGCCAGCTGTCCATGGGGTACCCTGCCCCTTACCTAGTGACAGCTGGGCTTGGCGCCACATCCCACTAAGGATAAGCCGTAAATAATGAACAGATGAATATATATAATGGTGTATTTCTCGATACATCAGACTTTTTTTGGCTTTGTGTTCTGCCTTTTAGTTTGATAATTCACACATCTGATAAAACAAATTCCATCTGTTTGTAGCTAATGTCACCTCAGCTCAATAAATAGACAGGCTCACCTTTGACTCGCCATGACTCATTCACAGAACATTGAACCGTAGATGGGGCCCATTAGTTTGGCAGTAAACAGGAAGGGGGAGACTTTAGGCTGTGAAATGACAGGGGAAAGAGATGAAAGTAGTTTACCCAACTGTTTTGATCACTTATCAACACTGTCAACAACTTGGAGCTGCAGCAGTGGCTGTGGCATGGTAAGGTAATAAAGTTAATTTAAAGCACTTGGATAGGTGCAAAAAGGCACTCATCCCATGGTCATAACTCAGGCACATCTGAAGACAGATGTTATGGCTACACATATTTTTAGATCGTAAAGACATTAGCATTTTAATTTTTTATCACAGATACATGTCCAATACCTGTCTCTGTTTTTACTGGCATGAATTCACAGACAGGAAAGAGAGTGTGGCAATCTTTTTACTGAACGATGCAGTGGTATTCATATTCAGAGGAGACAGGAAAACTTTTCTTTATGTAGATCTGACAGATGAAACATCTAAGCAAACGTCTTCACGCTATTCTGTCATCTCCATTTATTGTAGCATTTGTTATATAATTCACAAATTCTAAGACGAGATTACTTTCCAGTACTAATGAGCCAAAACTTTTGTTTACAGGAAGTTGAGTCATGAGGAGTTACAGATGGTTGCCATGGCAAACATGTCAGCGTTTGTCTGTTTCACACAATAGTTGCATCAGTTATGATTTCACAGAGCCTTTGATCACATCACTTATCACTTGTTTTTTATCTGTCACAGAAAAATGTCATGGAGGCAAATCTCAACTAGAAATATATTAAAATGCATTTTGTCTCAACCAGCCCAACAACAGTTTAAAAAAGGGTCTTCATCAGCCTATGTGAATCCACTTTTAGACAAGTATAGGCAAAGATAGGTCCAGTTTGAGTCAAACTTGTTCTTTATAGGTGACTCTTGATCAACTTTTCTACTGGCTCCCACATCACATGTAGTTCTGAAACGCTGATGTAATATTTTTAATGCCTGTAGAAAGCAGATAATGTTGGTTGCGTGACATTGTTGAACCCGTCTGACCGTGATGCAGCTCAGAAAGAAAGAGAAATTGTGGCAGGACATTTTATCAGTATCTGTGTCCTTCAGTGCGTGAACCTTTTTCAGGTCCACCCCTCTGACTCATTGGCCAACAGACGGATTCTTAACACAGACACCAGTGCTGAGGTCGTCCAAAACAATTTGGGTCACGCTGAGAAGAGGAGATAAGCGGGCTCCTCCGAGACTCATTGTAGGCCACAGTGCCCACAAGAGGCCGGAGAGGAAAAGACGAAGAGGGCACTGGAGTCAAAAGTATAAAAAGTGGAAGAAGGTGTGAAGGGACATAGGGGGTGGATATCAGAGTTTATTGGGCAGAGTGGGGAACCTTTGACCTCCCATAAGACTCTTCAAAAGCACATTCAGAAAGTGCACCTCTGGAAAAGTCTTGACAGCGATTTATTTCTTATAAAATAAAAGACATTTACACTAAAATGGTATGGACCAAACTCAGGCATCATTACAGCTGGAAACCCGGCAGAGCTGTAAGGACAGATACTCAAAGATATAGTTTCTGCTCTTAAGTGGAGGTTGTGTGACCAAGGAGCAGCTTTCAAAAGATTCATTCTGACAGAGGCGATGTCGCAAAGACAAGCGTGGTGATTGGCCAGTTAATAGCCACAAAGCTGAAACCTCAACTAGCAGACTTTGTTACAAAGTGTCAATTTGTCACAAAGAACCTCTGCAGGTAGCAGTTTTGGCTCATCGTAAAACCTCAGACTTGAAAAACAGTGCCAAACCAGCCTTTTTTGTCGACTCCTGCTGAGTTTGATACAAAGGCAGAATCATTGTCATTGCACTTGTGCGTGACACAACTATCTACCGAGGTGAGGCTTGTTTAAGCAAGTTGTGAGTATCATCATCATCACTATCACTGCATTTTGGAGTCAGACGCTTTTTCCAAGAGAGGCAATTCCAGACTTTGCTCGTGCACCGAACCAAAACAGCTTAACGTCAAATACATAATACAATTTCGAATGCTTAACAAAATGCTAGAATGACAACAAACAAATGAGCGACCGAGACACAAACCGCAACACAAAATCTATTAATACTACAGTATAATGCAAGTGATCAATAATTGACTTTGGCTTGTGAAGGATTACATGGCCCATGCTAAGAAAACGGTTCTCCAAGCGTGCAGTAGGGGCGTGTTCGAGGAGCGAGATGGTCGGTGAAGCACTAAAAGCAATTTATGTAAGAGAAAGAAATAGTGGGGCGTATGAAAGTGGTCCGCTAGCCAGGTGGGATGAGTGGCTTCTGCTGAAAGCTGATGAAGTCAAAGCGAGAAGGAAGAGACAGGAAACGAACAGGCAATAGAGGGAAATGAGCAATAAAAGGCCATTATAGAAACATACAGAGTGACTGAAAGTGCAAAATGTGGGAACAGAGGGGCAGACGATGGAGGGAAGACAGGAAGAAGGACTTGGAAATGAGGAGCGGGATAAACCTTGCAGCCGTGTGTTCAGAAAAGTGTAACAATCTGCAGATCCACTTCTGCCTGTGGGGGGATTTTCTTCAGGAAGTGAAGACAGGTAATGTTTGGCTGTTAGTATCCGGCTCTCTCTTTCTCTGCTCCAGACCGTGGAAATGAAGAGCAGTCTGAAATGTTATCTGTCTGGTCCTGAAGGGCTATAGCACACACACACACACACACGCACACACACACACACACACGGACCACCTTGGGAACCCAGTTAATGTCGCGTGGATGCGCAGCCAGATAAATGTTATTTTGTCCTCTGCTCTACTCCAGTCTCTTACCTGCGGCGTCCACTGCTTTATAACATCTGTGATAATGACGCAGTCCCACACTGCTACTGCATAACAATGTCTGCACATGTGTAGAGATGCACAACTCAACACAACAGCATTCAAAACATATATGACTAAAATTAACAAGTCTTCAAACACAGATGGACATTTCTCTCTATTAGAATCAATGTGACAACTTGTTGCATGTGACAAAGGGGACATTAGATGAAATACGTTAGTCTCTCTCTCTCTCTCTCTCTCTCTCTCTCTCTCTCTCTCTCTCTGACTAATGTGTCTATGCGGTTCAGTGCATTTGCATGGAAGAAATAGTCAGGTTTTCCTTCCGTGGTTTCTGAAGCCATACCCAAGAATGTAAAGTTATTCTCAGGATAAAAATCTTTGTGATTTGTATTTAGATGCGACTCTTTGTGCACTCAGAACCTGAACATGTTTCTCTGCAACCGACTTCAATTTTGAGACGGGAGCGCCGCAGGAATGTTAATAAGCTCCCTCTGCATTTTCGATCCCACAAAAGCTGCAGCATTCGGAGTGGCAGGCTCGGTACAAGGTGAAGAACGGCTCTTGTCCTTCGGGCACATAATCAAGCGCTCAGAAGAAAATGAATAGGGAACAAAAATATGTCAATCACATGCAGGGGGCGAAAGCCAGAGAACGATGGAGATTGACAGACAGAGCTGCAGAGGGAGACGGGCAGAGAAATACGTGTTGTTGGATTGCAGACAGACCCTGTCATTCCCCCAGGACCAAAAAAAAAAAAACAGGGATTTGTTAACTAGCACCAGAGGCTGGGGAATACTTTCACTTAGGGTTATCATTAAATGTTCAGTTTGAGCTCTCACGGTCACGACAACTCACCTGATGGTGTTGGATCAGTCTTCGCTGTAGGTGTGTAGGAGTGTGGTTATTGCGTGAAAACGCAAACACAGATTCACCTCCAGCGTGGTTTCAAAGCAACAATTAAGTGTCATCGACAGAGAGGATTAACTCCACTGTGATTAGTTATAAAGGAAGAGATGGAAGAGAAACATAAACAGAAAGACCACAGACAGAAAAAGTACGTTAGAGATGAAATTAAAGCCGGCAAAGGTATTTTTATGTTTGATGACAACAGTAAATTGACATCTTCGCCTCATTATTTTGTGGTGTGTGTGTGTGTGTGTGTGTGTGTGCAGCCTGCACTGACACAGAGCTTCACAGTCTGGCTGCCAGGCTGAAGGACTGGTTTGGAGTTCTGCACCTCGACGCCAACAGAGATCTCAAATCCACTGACAGCTTTGACTCAGCCACGGGACGTGAGTACATCCCCTTGCAATAAGTTCGTGTCTATGTGTGCGCACACATGCGTGTGTGTGTGTGTGTGTGTGCGTTCGCGCGTGTGTATGCGTCTCTTTCCTGTCGAGCAGTCGTGCTTTTCAGTCTTCATGAGAGAAGGCATCATGTAGACAGGGACCCTGCTCTGCTCTGTGTAGTGTCAACACGTCTGAGCACGTCTTACTGTGATTTGGACATGTCTTTTTTTTTCTTCCATCGTTCTTCCTCTAGACTTTGACACCAGCATCTTGCCCATCTGTAAAGACTCGCTGGGATGGATGTTCAATAAGCTCGACATGAACTTTGACCTCCTCCTGGACCAGTCAGAGCTGAGTGCCATTTACCTGGATAAGTATGAGCTGTGCATGAAGCCCCTCTTCAACTCCTGTGATTCCTTCAAGGATGGCAAGCTGTCGAACAACGAGTGGTGCTACTGCTTCCAGAAACCTGCGGGTGAGGAAGGAAAAACCAGAGGGTTATGAAAAAAAGTCTTTATTTGCTGGAATTAGGAGTGAATGGTTTAATTAAAAGGATGATCACACACCTTAGGTCCCACACCTACATAACGCAGGTGACCAAATGTTTACTTGCCGTAGGAAACACTTTCCTTACAATATGGATTTTGTTCTTAATTATTTTTCCCTAAACTGCCATCTGTCGCAGTGGTATTTATTACCTAACTTAATGGCAGCTAGCTTATTTTAAGATCAGCCTATGTGATCATCTGAGAGGTCGCGTTCCTTGTTGTGTCGGCTTATGTTGCAGTGGTATCGCTGTGTTTCCAGATCTCAAACATCAACTTTGTGACTGCACAAATGTTATTTTAACATAGAGGAGCGCTGATCAACTGAACGTAGCCTGTTCTTAATACAATAATACAACATATAACCTGTTACTAATATAATAATGCAATATATGTTACGAATACAAAGTGGAACGTATATATGAAATAAAAAAGATGTTATAGCGGGGTAAGAAATTGGAGTGTCCATAAAGCTCTGTTGATGTTTGCTGTTTACAGGGCTGCCCTGCCAAACTGAGAAGAGCAGGATCCAGAACCAGAGCCGACGGAAGAGCCTCATAGGTCAGTCTGGATGATTGACAGCTGTCAGTCTTTCACTAAATAAGCCACCTTTGATGTGAAATGACACACACACACACTCACACACACACCAGTGTGACAATAATCTCGACGCAGGTTACTCAAGCGCGCAAGAAGCAGGCAGAAATACACACATACAATAATAAAACCACATCCTGACATTTTGTACACGTGTCGTTCGTACCCTCTGGGGCTGACCGTTCAGCAATCCAGTGCACAACAAAAAAAAAAAAGTGAAAAATGAGCTCGGACTGGGTCAAATGAAGGTAACAGAAAATGTTAGTGTGCGTATGTGTGTGCGTGCGTGTGTTATTGAAAGTGACTGCTTACCCTGAAACAGGATGTATGGTTGTTGTTCTACAACCTTCGCAGTTGTAACAGACTGTCGATCTCCACCTGTGAATACACAAGAGCACTGGTTAGAACCACAGGACACGTACATGTAGCGTGATGCTGACCGCGGCTCAGATTTGACCTCTGACCTTTCTCCGTGCGATCTTCCTCTTCTTTACATATGCCTCCTCTTTCCTCTCTGACTGTAGGCTCTTATATTCCTCGCTGTACTGAAGAGGGCTACTTCAAGCCAACACAGTGTCACGGCAGCACTGGCCAGTGTTGGTGTGTGGACAAATATGGCAACGAGATCGCCGGCTCCAGAAAACAAGGCAACCCCAACTGCGGTGAGGCCACAGCACACACTCACACAGTGCACCAACACACGCAGGAGCCCACACGTTCAGCTCGGAAACACAGGGAGGTTCGGTCGCGTCGCGTTTGCTCGTCTCTGCCCCCCGCTCTGCTCCAGGTGGACTCTCCCTGTAATCTGATGCTGACAGGAATCAAATTTGTTTTATTTCTTTCTCTCAGTATCTGTTGCCGTCTTCATCTCCGCTGGCATCCGTGCTGCAGCGATGATTTAGGGAACAGATAGCATTAGACGTGTCTGTGGAGCCTCCGCGGCTGGTTTACGATCGGTCACATGTCTGATTCTATCTGCCTCATATATTTAGCGCGTGTAGCTTTGATAAAGGACCATCATACTGTAAGTCACACAGGCAAATATTATGTCACACGTATCAGCAGAGAGCAACGTCGTGAGATTTGTTTTCAATGTTAATTTGGGATGAGAACAGCCACTTAAATGTTGGCATCTGTAGAGACGCATTAGGTAAAACAATATGTTGACGCTAAAGCTAAGCAGCCAAATTGGAAATTCAACAGGAATGGTCAAAAAGCCAATGGATGCTCTTTGCTGCAAATCAATGGCCTGAGGGATTTAACAGTGGGTGGGGGCCAATACTTAGCGAGAGTGAATACAGGGAGTCGTACTGATTACCAATCAACCAGCCAGCTCACAGGCACAGACTACGCCCCACTAGAATGCCAGTCCAGTCCACAGCCAGTAATTGCAGCTTCCACTATTGATGAGATGTCGCTCTCTCCACCCCACACACACACACACACACACACACACACACACACACACACACAGAAGTAGCTCTTTGTCTCTGGTTTAACAAGCTCCAGTCTAACTCGGGCTGCGAGGCCTCAGGCTGGAGCCGCCGTCACAGACCAGACAGACAGGCAGCAGTGTCAGACAGGCAGCAGTGCAGAGTCTCACCACATCAAACTGATTTTAACACTGAGAGTGACACTCGACCAGAGAGCATTCACACCCAGGTGCAAATGGGTCATTTGGGGACAACAACTGAGTGTGTGTGCGTGTGTGTGTGTCCCCACAGACGAGGACCAGGAGACGTCAGGGGACTTCGGCAGCGGCGGTGCGGTCATTCTCCTCGACGACCAGGAGGAGGAGCCGTCGCCGAGCCTCCGGAGCAGGCAGAAGAAGAGACGGGGCCGGATCCACCCCAGAGGGGCCATCGACGACGACGAGGACGAAGGCGACGATAAGGATGACGAGATCGGCTACGTTTGGTAGCTCCGATTCATTTTACTCTGCCATCAGCCCGACCAGGAAACTCCGTTATCTCAGCACAGATCTGAAGCCATTCCAATGTCTCTCCCTCCAGTTACCGTGGCAGCAGTCCATCTATTGGCTCCCGAACTTGCTCTTGTAATCCCTGTCTCTCACTCAGATCTCTCTCTCTCTCTCTCTCTCTCTCTTCAGTGATGCTCTTACTTTCCATGTGTTTCTTCAGACAGAAAACAGAGAGCCTGTTAGATTTCAACTGTCAAAGCCCTTTTCTGTCCGTGTCCCGCTTCTGCCCTCCCTCGAACCCGTGACCGTTAACCCCTTCCCATGTGGACACTTCTGTTTCGGCCTCGATTTCCTTTAACTTATCCTGTCAGTCCTATCTCTGTCTGTCCATTTCAGAGCCTGCGGTCAGTCTGTGAGCCCAGAGAACATTAGCTGATGTAGAGGATGTAAATATGTTTCCTACAGGAAGGCCAAAACGGGAATGACCTCTCCTGTTCTCCAGCTCATCCCTCATTCATTCATGTTCTTTGACCATTGTCGGGCTCCTTCGAGCGTCCATCAATGTTTTCCACAAATCATCGCTACACCCCCCAGGCTCTGAGATGCTCACCCTCTCTCTCGCTCTCTCTCTCTCCCTACTCTCTGTTCTTTCATGGAGGATTGTAAATTATTTAATCGTTGATCCTGAATGTCCAAGAAAGCCCAGGAAGCAATGAGATTAATGATGTGTTGTCGTTGTTGTTGCATGTTTCTCATCGTGTTTCTGTGACAGAGAGATTCCTTGGCCCGGTCTAGCTCTATGCATCTCAAACAGAAAGTGATGCCTATTTGGCTGCTACAATACTTTGTTGCTATGTTGATGCTGTCTAGTGTCTTTTTTCGGTTTCTTCTCCCAATCTCAGGAGGTTAGGAAGTCGGGTTGCATAGTGATAGCGATGTAGAACAGCGAACTGCAGGGCCTACAGTCAGAATCTGCGGTGTCTCAGCCAACTATTCTTTTACTAATTGGTCAGATGGGCTGCTGAGGCTGTTTGACTGTGCATGGACACTCGAGGAGAAAGCTGCTCCTGAGCTGGGAGGAGACGTGAAGCCGGGGAGCAGAGAAGAGGCTCTGTTACGCCTCCCAACATCAGATATGTTCAGTAATTTGAGATTGAAAAAAATTCACCATGTCAACTGAGTGAACCTTTATTTGTAACTTTGAGAATTTAAGTAAAGTGGCACTTTGGGTGTCTTTTGAACCTTACAGTGCCGTGTCCATGTGTCTGCTGTTCTCCCGACGCGCCGTTTTAAAACACCTTTCATTTCACCGAGCTGCGATGGAAAGCAAAAAAAACATATTTTCCTTTCTTTGAAACAGCAACGCTGCGATTTCTCTGCAACAGAACAGTCAGAGCCCTCCATCAGCTCTGACCTTTTCCAACCTTGAGAACGCAGCCTCCCCAGTTAGAAGCTGTCATAAACGGTCTCGGCAGAAACGCCTCTTATCACGTGCATTTGAGAGAGAAAAAAGAAAATCACAAAGCGAGCGCAATCCGACACAACATAAAATCTTAATGAGTGTTTTCTGTTTTTAAATTACTTGCTAATGGGACAACTGACCCCTCTGGGCTTTAAACAGCTCACTCAGGACACCAGAGACACATTGTACCAACAATCAGATACTCAAAGGACAACCTAGTTAGAAACAGCTCATTAAGCAGTTTGCAACATACAGTGTCAGGTACAATAGACGATGGGCTTAACAATGTGCATTAAGTTATCCAGCAGCAGTGGGACACAGAGATGGGACAAGCTGTGTTCCCACATCATTATCCGAAATCTCCCAACTCTGGCAAGATGCCTGTAGTCATGCAAAGTATCATGGGTAAAGATTAAAGTGGATAAATTCAAATGATGATAACCCCAAAATATCCACATTTTTTAATAGCATGACAGATCATTAGCCTCCTCACCACAAACTCCTCTATTACACACCGGCGTGCACTTTCAACACTCATGGGCTTCATAAACACACATGCACACACACACACAAACACACACACAGACAAACACACAGAGTCATCATTATTACTCCTGGTGTGAATTCTATCTTCATCTCAGTAAGGAAGTTGCGTGATTGTATTTTATCCTCGGGGCGCCCTATTCCTCTTCTTCATTTCACTACTAGCTGCTTCTTTTACTACCCACAGATGGGTTCCCGCTATGATTCATTCCCCCACTGGCTATGAGTGGGGGGTCCAAGCAATCAGTGGTGATTTTCAGAAAAAAAAGAGGGTCTTTTATGTAAAATAAGATGTTGGTGTTTCAGTTTCTAATTATTTTTTATTTTTTTAAATTCTAACTTTAATTCAGATCACTGGTAAATCACTTTATCTTTAAATCTCAGTCATATATACACCACACACAGTGACGTGCATACTGTAACTGTTACTGTTCACCACATCAGTTAGTTATGGTTCAGTAGGAATGTGCTAATTTATCGAGTG
The DNA here is from genome assembly GCA_016785345.1 of Trinectes maculatus. Taxonomy (NCBI): domain Eukaryota; kingdom Metazoa; phylum Chordata; class Actinopteri; order Pleuronectiformes; family Achiridae; genus Trinectes; species Trinectes maculatus. Next base: position 473,279 of record JAFBJQ010000470.1, on the reverse strand, counting down.
ATGCAGTGTGTTTGAGAGGTTTATAGCTTTTGACTGAGTCCCACTGTTTTTTACCCAACCCATAACTTTAACCAGTATGATTAACTACCTGCCTACAATCTAACAATAAACATTAGAGACACAACAGCCATCAAACTGCCAAACCCATATACAGCCAGGATTCACTCACTTAAATCCATATACTGCACTATCAAGCTTTAACTCGCACTGCCTCTTTCTAATATACAGCTCTGACCTCACAAATAAAAGAACAGGCTGCAGACCAAGTCTGCCTTTAGCTTCATTTTGCATGCCGGCCATGTAGCTGGACCGTGTGCCAAGATTGCCTCTTTAGCAGGTAAAAAGTCCAAGTGGCTCTCTGAAGTCCTCAAGGTGCACAGCACCGCCGGTCCTTTCAGGTAGTTTTCATTCTAACCGTGTGATCAAGGAGCGATTTAGACCTGCGACCACAGGGGCGAGCAATTAACTACCTGACAGCATAGAAATCCGGCACTGCTCCGAGGCCCCGGGACTGGATTTGAGGATCACTGGAGTAAAGCCTGCTTTTGTAATTAGCAGAGACATTAGTAGGGATCATCTCTCTTTAATCTGTCACAGCCGACCACGTTTGCTCACACTCTGTGTCATGCATGACTGCAGCTTCTGGAGCATCTGTACTGATCAGGCCCCTCATGGCCCTCGGATGAGGGTTTTACCACAATGTGGGAACCAACAACACTTCAGAGAGAGACATCACACTGTTGTTGTGAACACTCTGCCAATGAGGTCCTGCTGATCGCACTAAATTACTGGGTATGGCCTTCCACTCCATAAATTAAACAGGAAACAATCCATACGCAGTTCCGCTGGTGACAGCGATAAGACAAATTGGAACTTTCAGCTGAGCAGTCAGGCGACACACAGCACATTACCTTCACACCAATAAACACATTTACCTATTTAGGTCTTCAAATTACTTATGTATGAACTCATTGATGCTGCTGTATATTCAAGCCAACTCCACCTGGATCGCCTAATCTGTTGTCACTGTGTTACCTCTTGAAAGAAATCAATTTTTCATGCAACACAAAAGTGACTTGGATTTGTAAACACGGTGTATGACACCAGTGCCCTCTTGTGGTCTAACACCAACTTAAAACAGCTTGTTGGTTTTAAATGAGAAACATTGTCTTCAGGGAAGAATCTTATCATACTGTTGCAGAATCACACAGGATAAACCTCAATAGCGACATTTTATTATCATTTCTATTAATATTACAATACAATTTTTCTAATTATCTCTGCACAATGGCATAGATGTAATGTATTTATTGCGTTCAATGCATAAAAATAATGTTGCAACACTTAATAACAACAATAGTCACTTTATAACAATAAAAGATGCCTCAAGAAGAGAAATATTATCAACATCTCTTTCCTATAGTTTGTATCTCAAAGAATCAGAGGATTGAAAGAGAAGACCTCCTTGTCTTGAGTTTATATCAAAAGGCTTTGGGGTGTGGCTGTAGTTGGAAGGCACTTAATATAAATGTTCACATAATGTTTGATCATTTCATAATGGGACATTTGCACCTTTTCGCATCGCTGCATACTTTAAAATGTTAAGCGGCTTCATGCTGATCAGACAGAGCTCAGAGCTGTCTGGTGTCACCTCTCACCAGCGGTTGCTCTGCGCAGCAACTTCTAGATCCATGATTCGTGGCAGTCGTCCACTTGCACCACCCTCCAGGTATCCAGGTTTCACAGTGGCAGTGTCTGAGAGCCTCCTCTTGCTTTTGTTTAGGTCTGGATTGAGGGATAATCAGGAGTTAATGTTTCTCACCAGGAGGAAGCAAGTTTCATCCAACAACTGAAGATGAAGAAGCGGATTTGAATCAAACCTGAGAACATCAGCACCTCACCTGCGATCGCCAGTAACATCTTGCGTCTTGCTCCAAATGTAGAAACACCCACCTCCTTCAGATCGTCATCAGACAGAGTGAGGAACGTCTGGTAGTCAATCTGGATGAGGACAAACAGCAGTCGCATTAGGTTTGCACTCGGAATATGATCGCACTCCAATATCTGTGTGTGTTTACCTCTTGTTGTTCAAACACATCAATGTACTTAATGAGGCCGAGTTGACTGAGCAGCTCAGGTAGGTCATCTGTCATTTGGGGGGAGGGGCTCCGCTGACTGCAGGTCGACGCCCTCCTGGAGGAACACACGCCTTCGAAGTAGCTGCTGCTAGAGTTCAGGAAGCTCTCCACTAAATGTGAAGGATCAACAGCCAGAGGAGGAAACCGAACACGGAAATGAGAGCGCAGCTACTTTGTCAGCTCAGAAATCTCAAGGCGCAGGTGTAAAACTTACAGGGTTTGTCATTTCTGCTTCTGTTCACTGACGACACGAACGCAGGGAAGGAGGAGGCGGAAGAGGAGAAAGTAGAGGGAGGCGAGGAAGGGGAGGATGAAGAGGAGGAGGACGAAGAAGAGGAACAGGGACGGACAGGCAGGGAAGAGGACGCGGAGCCACGTCTGTCCCTCCAGTTCTCTGAGTCACTCCCGTTACACATCTTCCCCATCTGAGCAGCCCATGACTACAAAGAGAAAGAGAAAGAGAGAGAGAGAGAATTTTTTAATTCACTTTTCTTTTCATCCTTAAACATTTCAAACACAGACGCACCGTGAACCTCTGTCATCCCCTCTGTTATGCTTTCATCTGTCCTCCGTGACTTCACAGGAGGTTTTAGTGGACATTACATCAATCGGTCCAAAGATTAGATCAGAGATCCCATTAATCATGTAACTAATCAAACTCCTTCTCCCTCTGTCAGTCGACCTGTGGGCGTTAAAACTCTCTGAACTACCTTAGAGCATCTGGGCCGCTCCTATTAGTCTGTCTTCCTCTCCGTCACTCGATACTGTGCAGTCACAGGGGCTTTTAAAGAGCCGGGGGGGTGAGCTGAAGCAGCTCAGGTAAACAGGTTGCTGAGGAGTGGCTGTTTAGACCCAGGCGATGGTATCAGAGCCCCAGGAAGTTGTGCGTACAAATTGGCTGTGCTTAGCGCCCAGTGAGACAGATGCTTCAGACTGATAGTGGGCAATACCAATAAATGAGTCTGTGTTAGTGGGTCGCATTGGGGTTAGAAAACACAGCCCCGAAAGAAATCAGCAGGTTCGGCACAAGCACACAAACACAACAATCAAACTGATCGATACAAAGTTACAGGTACTTTTTTTAGTTTGTTGAACCATGGTGTAAATTAGCATTAGAGTGTTTCGTACCTGTTGCTGGTTGCTGCTGCTGCTGCTCAGGTAGGGTTTGTAGCTGCGGCGACTGATGTTGCGGAGCTCTTTGACAGCTTCTGCCGGCATTGACTTGGAGAAGCCAAGGCCACTCCAGGTGTCTGTGGGGGTCCGGACCTCAGTGACCACAGGCTTCCTCTGCATGGCTGATGTGACATACGCAGCAGACACAGAGAGAAAAACCTTAGGCGATATCAGGCCAGTTGAGGTTATTCACGCAAGACGTAAACAGACTTAATATCAGCATTTTATATCACAAACAGAAGCAGCAAACCCTTTTATCTGATTGATTTGAGGTAGTTATTTCTGGGCACCTGACATTCACCTCTCTTTCAACCACGTTTCTCTGTACTCTCCATCCACTCCTGAGTGAACAATCTGGATCTTTACCTGCTAAATGCCTCCGTGTGTTCACTATCTATTCACTAAATGTCTCCGCCTGCTGTCTGCTGCATATTTTAAACGTGCGCACACTACAGCTAAAAGGATAGATGTGGTACATTGATTTCAAATTCACATTTGTACTCTCTCCGTGGCGTGCAAACATCCTCTTATTTGCAGTCTGTCTATCGTGAAAATGCACTGCAGGTTTTCTATGTCTTCGCTGATATCCTGAATCGGACAGGCCGGGCTCAGGTAATAAATAACAGCTCTCGAACAGTGACTCGACTTGCCAGGATGTGGCACAATTAATAAAACTCAAACTGCTGAGACAGAGACAGATACACGCGCGCAAAATGACAAACAAGAGGACCTGGGTCTCTCTTGGCACCAAAACAGGTTCCATGTGTGAATGTGTGATAAAGAACTGTAACAGCACTCCACAGAGAGTGCAATATCAACAGGATTATAACTGCTCCGTTGTCATATGGGTGCGTGTGTGTGTGTGTGTGTGTGTGTGTGTGTGTGTGTGTGTGTGTGTGTTGTGAGTGAATGTCCCATTCATATACTGGCATATGGGTGTCTTAATGACTGTGAGGCAGATGGTCCATTCAAACTGATAATTCATATTCCCATAAAGAAACACTGAGGGAGTTTAGTACCATTTGGCTGCAGATCTTCGCAGTAGCTCTCATTCTTCATGATGGATGAGCTAGTTTCCTGAGTATGCACGCGTATACACACACGTATACACACACGTATACACACACACGTATACACACACAGCTGACTGCCTGCATGAATGCGGCCTGCATTGTGTTCTGTCCTGTGTGAATTAAGTCGGAGTGCCAGTGTGACTCTATTATAACTTTGGCACATGGTGCAGCCCATAAACAGATCCCCTTAATCAGTTGGCAGTGAGCTGCACTGATGCGCTCCCCTCTATCGAGACTGTGCCTCTGCTCGCGATATTATTGTGCTGCCCGACAATATATTATTATATATTATTATTATTTTGTCCAACAAAATTGCTAAAACTTGTACGTAACATTTTACAGAACACTAATAAATTCTCCTAATCTGCAGATGTAAGGGGAGCTAAACTACGTGGAGTTCCAACATGCGCTGTCTTAATGAGACCTAAGACAACCACTGTGTCTGAGCACCTCTGCAATATAAATATGATTATCTGCCGTATGCAGCACAGATCAATAAGAGAGGAAACGCTTGCTCAGCAAAGCTCCAATTATAGTAGCAGAAACGTATGCAAAGCTCCCAAAAACACAGTAAGACAGCAAGAATTATTACACGTTTAGCAGCACTAACCTCTGGTTGCCAACAGTTTCTTCCTCTCATAGTCATAATCCTACAAAGCACAAACAGGAAAGAGGGTAGATAAATAATGCATGAAATCGATTTTTTTTTTTCCTCTGGTTGCTGAAGAGAGACGTGGGAAACCTAATTTATGGCTGGAACAACCACTTGCATAAAACATTTCCAGGTGCTGTGGCTGTAAACTTGTTACCTCGCAGTGCAGTAACCTTTGAGGAGGAAAGATGAAAATATGAGGGGAAGCAAACAAACACGAAAATGGCTCCTCAGAATCAAATCGCAGAGAGGTCAAAATGTTGCAAAATGCCACGAATAAAACGAGGCATACTGTTTTTTAATCTACTGTATAATCTACAGATGGCATTAGAGAAAACATGGGTTAAACCTGTCTACTCTTTCACCTCTACCCCCACACGCTGTATGTCTTTCAGAGGGTCACAGACATTTGATTGGCTGTCCACATAACATAAGTTATAGCCACATAGATGAAAAAAAAAGTGTAATTCTTGTTTTTCTTCACCTCAGCTTTGGATGAGTCAGTGTGAACATCCTGAGCCAGCATCATCTCTCTTCTCAGGCTGTTCCTCCGCTCACTCCTCACTCCCTCAGTCTCTGAGTTCAGCAATCTGACACACACACACACACGCACACACACACGCACGCACGCACACGCAATGTGTAAGGTTAGGCAAAGCTGTGATGACTATGTGTAGCATTTGGGGGAACAACAACAACAACATCATCACAGGAAGATATCTGGGTCAAGAGGCTGTAAAATCATGTTGAGGTGATTCATTAAAAACCGCACAGAATGTAACCGCCAAAAAAGTAAATATAGATTAGGTCAACAAGCATTAATTCATCTAACTCTGTTCATAGAGTCAAGTTCTGTTGTATACACAGGTGTGTGTGTGTGTATGAGTGTATTTTTAGTGTAGTGCTAAACATGATTAGCCCTCTGGGAAAATGATGTAAGGCTTCCACAAATACTCACCTGTAGGTTAGCGCCTGCCCCGTTGAATGTCGTCTGCCCTGGCCAAAGACCTTGGCTATTTCCGGCCCCTGGAGACTCCCCCTCCGCCCCATCAGCCCCACCCTGCTGATGCCGTTGTTTACTGCATCACACACATCAGATGACGACATCACCATGACCTGAGAGCTCTCATACTCTGATTGACCAGTCTGGTCCTCATTCTCTAGTATCTAATGAGAACGAGAGAATAGCACACAGTTTTGTGGTATCAATCAGAACTGATTTATGTTGTTTTGATAGCAGCTTCACCACAGTGACAAACCTTCTCCAGTGGCCGGCTGTCTGTCCCCTTCAGTCCTGTCCTCCCCTCATCAGCAGGAGGGATGAGGCCAGGTGGAGGTGAGGGACGAGGCTTGCTACCAGTCAATATGTCTGCAGTGGGAGCAGGCACAGGGCCTAATCGAAATGAAGAGCACATGATGATTGTCAGAAAAAGCTCACACTAGCCCAAACTGAAAAGTAAAGATACAACACAAAAAACACAGAGACAATAAGTAATAAGAAACAGAATGTATGATTACGTTGCCAGCTTGGCTCATTTATGAAAATACCAATACTCCCTGTTTCAAGATGCTCAAATTATAGTAGACAGAGTTGTTTACATTCTTTCCCTTTTTCCTACGACTAATATTTGCCAGGTGTTAATGTGAAAACATCTTTCAAATGTTTCACAATGCATCACTTTTTGATAATATGAGACAGTCTAATGGAAAATGTGGTGATGTGTTTATTGCTCACAGCCCATTCCTCTTAGCATAACCCATGTTGGATATGAGGGAAGGATGGGAAAAAGTTGTTTAGATACTTTACAACTTTCCTGGGATGTTTGGATAGAAACACACCTACACAAAGACATTTACACTATACAGTACGTGTGGATCCTCACCTTGCTCGGACAGACGAAGCTGCTGCAGCAACATGTTGAGCCAATAGTTGGGCAGCCCGCTGTCGATTAGCATGGGGTCAGGGGTCACCTCAGTTACCTTGGCAATCTCACAAGAATCCAGCCCCAGGAGCAGACGACGGGCTTCATACAGAGAGGAGATGTTCCTTTCCAGACCTTTGACCACCACTGACTGATAATATACATCAACACATCAGTTTACATCTGATCACAGCAGGGGAGAGTAGCTGTACAATAAAAATGTACAAGATCGTTCAAGACATTTTTGATGAAATTAAAAGTACCGGTGCCTTTCACACCAACACAATGACCAGTTCTTTTCAGATGCTAATGTGAACAATGACAAACCAGCAAAGCCGTGTGGATAAATCTATACCTTGCTGGTCTGTTTTACTTTAGGCTTGACACTAATGAAGACTCCAAGGTTTTGCATCATCTGAGCTAGTTTACACGCTTCTGTCTCTCCATCTTCACGCATGTCAAACATCAAGCACACGGGCAAACAGTCCTAAACAAGCACATATAGAAAGAAAACATTTGTTGTTATAGATCACAGTGTGCATAAAAACAAAAGGGCACAGACACAAGAATATAAAACAGCCTTGTGAAAACAAAACACCCCTCTGTACCATGAGTTGCTGTCGAGCCAGACACACGCCGTCGGCGCTGCCCTGGATGAGCAGCGAGGGAGGGCTCTGAGGAGCACTGAGGTCTGGTAAGATGATCTGGGTCTGGGTCTGGTGCATGACGCTCATGAAGTGAGCTCCGTTCTGGCCCAACAGGAAAAGGTGCTGCTGGGAGGTGATATCGAGCTGGCTGCTCACTACACCGCCTGTGACATCCGACCCCAGCAGCAAGTCCATCAGGACGCAGGTCGCCTTCTGCCAGGTGGTGACACATGCATTCGGTGCATACATGTACATGTACGGTAATTATCTTATTCTAATATGAATCGACTGTAGAGTAAATTGAGTAGCTGTTATGCTAACCTGGACAGCAGCTGTGTTACCCTGCAGGCCCCAGACAGTGCAACAGCTTCGGTAAAAAGACGGGTGTGCTTGAGGCTGTGGTGGCAACGCCCTGAAGCTCACAGTGACCCCCAAACTCTGCGCTACCTGCTGGATGAATGGCGAACCTGCATCTGGCAGAGCCTGGGGCACCAGACTGAGTGGGAGGTCAAAGGTCAAGGACAGCGGCTGCAGGTCCTGGGACAGTGAATGAACAGAGAGGTGTGAGCGATACAAAGACAGAGTGTGGCTTTTTGACAGAGACACCTGTCTTTCTTGTGACAGCCATGTTATTCATCACTCTATTGATCTTGAGACAAATGAAAATCTGTCTGCAGTCGTCTTTCCTCAAATGACACATTGATCACTCACTCTTATCTTCCTCCTGGCTGCCTCCACTCCTTCTATGGGCCCAGCAATGGAGACCTGGTGAAAGTTGGAAAAAAAATTATTGGTATTTAAATGCCATTAATTTCCCACTTAAAGCAGCTCATTAAAATGCCACCTCAGACACTGTTACCTGATTGCTTTTCTCTCCGGTGGCATTGTGGCGGTTGGAGTCAGGAAAATGGATGTGACAGGATGTGACCTCCATCACTTTTTTTATGTTTCCACCACCCTTCCCGATGACATGGGAGTGCTCAGTGTAGGCCACGTCCATCTTCAGAGTCACCTTGTTCACCTGGATTTTATGTGAATGGTGGTGTCATTTGTACAGATGACAAGGTGCATTTACAATAGAACAGAGGGAATTTCGAAACGTGGTGAATTTTGTGGTGACACAATGTTAACAAAGAAAAAATGTACAAGTATTTCCCTACAAGTCGAATCATGAAAATGAAACACCAGCCCTCACCCTTGTTTCCAGGACTTCTAGGATCTTCTTTTTCGCTTCCAAAACATTGGATCTTTTTCCTTCCACTTTGACATGTGGATCTAGATGAAAGCAGAAGCTCGGGTTGACAGTGAAGTACCAAACAGGTCATTTTGCATTTAATGTGCAACGACAATTTAATCATATCTGCAGGAGTCATAGAGAAAAACAGGGGACGGCAAACACATCACGGGTTTCTCACCTTTCTTTGACTTGGCTCCTATCTTCAGCTTGGATGGCCATTTCACCTGAGTGTTAGTTTCTCTCATCACCTGTGGGAACACAAACAATAGTACAGAGTGACAAAGAAAGCTGGAGCAGTCACTGTATGCGTCAGACACAAATCCCAGCACTGGCATTTGCAACACACACACATACACAGCACATCTCTTCCATCTGAGAATACAGAGGCTCATTTCCATTTCAAAGGTGCAATTATCACCTCCATAAAACTAGTAATCACTGTATGCAGAGCATAAGACAAATGGTGAAATGGTGACAGGGAAGCTCTCGTTGATCTCTGAGCTACATTTAACCAGGAGGCTCTTTGCTCTGAATATTACTAAATAACATTCTTCATATTCTGGCTTATGGACAAATCGTTTCAAAGGATGGAGATTTACTTACTCTCTCAAAAAACTCCTCGCCAGTCTCAGCGTCTCCCTGCTTGGGAGCTAAAAGACACAAGCAGAGATGGAAAACATACAGGTGTTAAGAGAGAGGATGATATTTCATAATTCCTGCTGAGTGAATTCTTAAACTGTGTTTGACACCTGTGCCATATTCTCCCGTTCACAGCACAATAACGTTCAATATTGAGAATGTGGGCCAAGTCAACATTTAGATGTTGACTTGGCTGACTGCCATGGTACTTGAACAATAGGTTGGCTGGAACATAAACAATTTTAAATGGCCATCGTTCCACAGTGACATTTACAGGGTGTGGGGTGAGCCGTAGGAACGTCCTGACCCCCCCCTCATCACTATGGGTTACGCTGCCCAAAGCTGAGGAATGGGAAGAGAATAGTATGGGGTGGGGAGAGACGTGGGGGGCAACCACAAATTAGCCTGGAGACAGCTAATCACAATGATGGCATTTGCTGATGCAAAGACCCCCCCTGCTAGCGCAAAATCTTTGAACAACAACTAAATATCATGAAGGAGGTACAAGACAAACAGCATCAGATCAATCTCAAATGGCAGATTATCACCTGGTTATCACCTTAAGGGACAAGCTATCCAATAATACTGCCAGAGAGAGGCTACTCAAACAAACCTACATCAGCGACGTCTTAACTGCAAACACAACAGTTATCAGAGCTGAACCTGCCCCGGTGCTTTTTCATTGAGAGCCTGTGCAAGGACAAACAGAGAAACAGCAGACGCTATTTGCAGCAGTAGCGCGCTGGCAGAGTGAGGGGAGGGCATCTGTCATAAAGCTGCCAGGCAGTGATAACTAACAGAGGCAGTTACCTCTGCTTCCCAGACAGGAATGATAATAGCAAAAAGGATTCCTGAATGCATAAACCATTACAGGCCGTAAATCTCCACGATACAGCAACGTGAGTTTGGTGGATGATAGATGCACTGATGGTGACAACATGGGAGCAGGCAGCTGGAGGCCCTGACAGACACACACAAGGTCAGGCAGATAACAAGGACCGGGAAGAGGAGCACGCAGAGAGGTCACCGTCGGCGTCAGAGACAGAATAAGTGTCAGAAAAAGCAGCTGCGAGAATAAGGACGATAACAAAAAAACACCACGGAGCTGGAGGTTATGAGGTCATATAAATCTTTAACATCTCATCTCACTCACCGTACAGCATGTTCTCCAGCTTCTTCCTGTCGATCCTGAACCTCTCCTCCAGCCATTCGGGGTCCAAACTCTGCCCTCCTGCGTTCTCCTGACCCGGCACAGAGCTTCCTCCGGATTCCTCCTCTTCTTCATCTTCCTTCCCCTCCCTGTCACACTGGGCCTCACTGGGCTCGGGCTTTGCTTCTGAGCCGGGTTCTACACTATTTTCCAAGTCAGGCTGCTGGGGTGCTACAGAGACCAGAACCGGAGAGCTCTCCTCAGTGGTGGTGGCCATAGCAGGACTGAGCCCTCGTCAATGTTTGTGTGTGTGCAAGTTGTATATGTGCATGTGTGACCAAGGAGACCAGCACAGAGAGAAAAAAGGGGAGAGAGGGGTAAGAAACCCCCCCCCCCCCCCAGTGCCTTTTCTTTAAAGTCCCCCGCCCCCTTCACTTCATTTAGTACACAAATCTAAGTCTTTGCCTCCAAGCTGCTTGAAGCCTTAAGGATTTGCTGCTGTGGCCTTGTGCTGCACAGACGAAAAGCCACTTCTTCACTACACCACAGGCCATGTCCTCACTATCTGTCCGGCTCCAGAGAGGCAGACAAAAAGTACAACTTCATCCCAGCTTCACTCTGCTCTGAGCAAATCCTCCGTAATCCTCGGTTCAATGTCCACATATTATGTGGGAGGACAGACAAAGACGGTGACAAGACACACAGCTAACCCACACACACACACACTCACATCCTGAAAACCATTCCTCACACCGGACCACACAGCTAACAAAATAAAGGGGTCATCCAGTTGGGTTCCTCTGCACGTCCGTCCATGTCTGCCCTCCCTCCCCTTCATCTGAACGAGACCAACAAGCGCTCCAGATTCCAGAGGTTGGGGTGAAGGGGTGTTTGCAGCAGTGAGCGTGTGGTGTTTGTTTGAAAAGGGGATGCGTGCAAGAATGTCTTGGATTTAAAAAAAAAAAGACTCCAACATTTTTAAACTTCACAAGCACTTCTTAAATTTGCCCACTGAGTGACATATTAAAGAATTTAATTACATTAAAAGATGAATGTGCATGTAGCATTGTTTGTACATTTACTGCTAGTTGAGTTAGAGCCAGACAGGTTGTTTAGTTTAGTCCTGTCATTCCTGACTCAGTGGCCGTGCCCCCTCATACTGAAATGTATTATTCATGAAGCAGGGAAATACCAGAAAACATAAAAACACGAGTTTAGAGGGTAAATGCGAACAAAAGCACAGCGCTTTCTTGAAAGGGTCACACAACAATAGATGTTGGGAATTGCTTGTTTGCTTGTAAATCAACCACATACAGTGTTTTACAAGCTTATTTTGTATGGTAGTATTATTGCCTTGTAACTTAAGCTGTCAGATAAATGTGCAGTGGAGGAATACTGTTCCTGAATAACATTCAGCCTTGTTTCTGTTTGCGATCTGAACAGGTAGGCAGCCAGAGAGTCGTAAACAATAGTGACAGAGCAGAGAGGCTTTAAAAGATGCAAAAAGACAGTTTGGATTCCCACAATTGCTTTGGAATTATCAAGTCTCCTCTTTGCTTGAAACCCTGAGTACAATCTGAAACATGGGTAAAAAACAAAATGCTCAATTAGTCTGCTCTGGTGGGACCCTATTTCCTCAACTCTGTGTTTTCCATAATGCTTAGACAACTCTGGCCCAAGGCGAGACAGCAAACATTATTTCACACTGCAGAGATCTTACTAACATTACAAATTACTGCGGGCTAGACTTGTTTGCCCAGGGAGGATGGTAAGTGAAAATCATGGCTGTCACCATGGAAACTGGTCAAGTTTAAACTAACTTCACAACTGCAGAACTCCTCCCCGTTTAGCCCCCTCTGACTGGAAGAGTGTGTGTTTCCAGTCAGTGTCCGGGTGTGCGTCACTGTTTGACCCGCGGGCAAAGCAGAGAAAAGCCAAACCGTCCTGCAGAGTGACTGATGAGCTCTAGGCTGTTTTCTAAATAAGCCGCTGAACCTGCTAAACACAGAGTTCACACAGTAGAAATAATTTACCAGTATCTGCCCTCCTGCATAAAGACAGAGCACAGTCTTTTAATACCAGCTCTCGCACTCTAATCCTCATCAAGACGTAACAAACAAGTCCTCGGAGAAACTGTGGGTGGGTGAAGTCTAAGAATCAATAACGGAAAGGTGGTTAATTTTTGATGAGACGGCATCATAAATACTTGCCGTCTCTATGCCTAATTCATGACTATGCAGACACTTTATTTAAAAATAAAACACTGCCTTGCCTAGGTGAGCTGAACCTTGGCTAATTATTGATATTAGGAATTATGGAGCATCTATGCACCATGGAGCTTTCAAACTGGCATTTTCAAATAGTGTCCTAGTTATGCAGCCTGCCTCTATTTTTTTTATGTGTATGTGCGAGCAGGGTAGAACTGTTGTGTACAATTAACTTAGAATCAGTGACCTAATATACTTTACACTGCAAAGATAATATTTCTGATGCTATTTAAACCCACTGACCTTTTTCTGACTTGTCCTTGGCACAAGTCAGAAAAATGACCCAAACAACAAAACATACATTTCCAAACACGTTAACAAATAACACACACCGTTTACAATTGTCATAAGGGTATACAAGTGACAGAATGAATCGTATTAAATCATACCGTACCTCTTTTAATTGACGTCGTTGTGTAGAAGTGGACACCTTTATGGTGTGGTCAGATTGTAGTTTTGGCAAACGCCCCACAGTGGCGCTGTGGGATCGTATACCACTTTCCGCAGCTGCCTCCCTTGCATCACTTCCGGTTTTGTCTTGGTTTTGTCGCGTGACTGATTGTATTTTATTTACGAACCAGTCTTCCCTCTGTGGTGAGGACACTGCAGGAAGTGGCAGCTGTGGTCTCTAATGGGCCCGGACGATCCTCAAAATAACATGGCTCGTCGGACATAAGCCGATAGCTAAACCTGCTGTGATAAATGAACTATGTGGAGGGTCCAAGGTTTTATTGGAAGAGGTGAGAGAAGTGTTATTGAAACAAGATTAACTTTGACATGGTGTCGTTAGCTGTGCATTAGCTCGCGCCGGCTGAAGCTGTCAGTCTGCTGGTGCAGCTGACTCGGTCACTCGGTTTATTTTGGTGGAGGTCGGTGGAGGTCTCCTCCTCTTTGCTGCCTCATTGTTTCTGGATGTTTCCATGCCACTGAAATCACTGTAATCAACAACAACAAATTAATGTAATACAGATGATTGACATATAGAGCTGTGAGGCAGTAAGATTTGATACAATTCATAATAATTCATATCGTCTCTACTGTTTCTTCTTAATACTTATTTACTTGTTGTGAAGGTGAAAGAGATTTTACATTACAAATGTATTTACTGTATTTACTTATTTACTTTAAGTCTTTTATATGTCTTTATATCATATGCACAACAAGTCAAGTACACAAACATTAAACTCAGTGTTAACAGTTTCAGTAATAAATGAATAATTAATTACTTAGGGTTTAAACGGAGAAGGAAATTGGAAATTAATTAAGCTAAAATTAGTGACTCAGATAATTAGCTCCTCATTTCCTATACTTGTTATCAAATGACTGTTCTTGTTTCTTTGAAATTATGGCACTTGTTTTTTTTTTTGTTTGTTTTATTTCTGTAGCATTTTTTGTGATGTCAATGAGACTCCTACCTTAAATTTGTAGTAGACACAGAAATCTCATTTCTGTCATTTTCTTTCTCTCGTTCCACCACTTCTTAGTTCTGCATCGATGCCATGGCAGTGCCACCCTGCGACTGCCTCAGAACCACCATGTGGAAGACGAGGTCTTCAGCAGCTCAGCTGTCCTCTCCAACTCCCTACACTCCTCTGACAGCAGGTATCTCTCTCTTTTTTACTGTCACCAAAGGTCCTAGCAAAAAAAAGAGAAAAGGACATGAAGAAACTTTGATCTCTCGACTTCTTTGCCTTCCAACCTGCGGGCCGAGTTAAAATGAAACCTCAGAAACAGTTCTCATCTCTATCTGTTCTTGTTTCTGCACCAATTCTTTGAACCTGAGCGCTGCTTGTGGCACACTCGCTGCCACATTTTCAGGTGGTTGCATCACCTGGCATCATCTGCTGTATGTATGAATAGGATCAGTTGAAGGAACAGAAACCAAGCCATCTGCCTCAAATATTTTATGATGTATTAAAAGTAACTGACTGGAAAAAGAAAAGTAAATGTTATTGTCTGTTTTGTTCTTTCTTCTCTCAGCTCTCAGAAGGAGCAGGATGAAGAGAGAAGGAAGAAACAGAGGACCTTTCAGTTTGACTACTCTGAGCTGCCACATTACACAGTGCTAGATGCTGTGGGATGGGTATGCCTGTTGTTAATTTTTCAAATATAGACATAAACCAAAGACCTAATATCTACTTCTATCCTGCCATGATCAGCAACTGACACTGACTTTTCTTCATAACAGGGTGCAGCAGCAGCTCTGTTTATGCAGATCTGCAGGAGAATCCACTCTCAGTTCTCCTCAGGCACAGAGAATAGTCCAGCCCCTGGAGCCCTGACACCTCCCTCCTCACTGCAAAAGTGTGGCTACCGCATCCTGTTGGAGATTTGTGAGTGCTTATGCTGTCATTGTTATTGAGCAATAAACCCACTGATGGTTCACCTTCAAGTTTCTTGCCCAGTCGATCCTGATAAGAAAGATCTTTCTTTTTCTGATTTGAATCCTGACTATTTTTGTTTCTTCTCTTTGGGTCGTGAAGTATCGAGGCATGACATCCTGCCAAGGGGAAAGCATTTGGTGACCCTTCAGGCAGTCACAGGGAGACAGAATGAAAGTCAGACTGAGGCTCAGAGCAGCAGCAGTTCAGGTGATGCATCACATCATGGCAGCAGTAATCATCTGACTGCTCCAAGCTCCATCTCTGACCACCAGAGGGCTCTCCTACACCAAGACTCATTCATACCTGGTATGTTCTGTGCCCTTGTGCTCGTCATTGTTGAAAGTTTTTCAAAGAAAGTAGTTTACTTAAATTTTCTAAACCTATTATTATTGGGAGAATGAAATTAATATGTTTGTATTTCACCAGACTCTGAGGAATTACATCTGTCAGCGTCCCTTCCATTGCAGAATGACGCTAACCAAGACAACACTGAAACTAATGATGTTAACGTTAAGGTGGGAGTCCAGTTCCTTTACTTTGCTAAGGATTTATTTCACAGAAAGCAACAGTCATTTTTTGCACTCGACTGACAGACTTATAATCCAATCTGTTGTTTTTTTGCATTTCCAGAACGTGTTGTCTGCTGAGGAAAGGCTGGCAACAGCAACACTGAACCTTGGACATGTGGGAGACAGCAGCATCTCAGTTATCCTCAACATCATTGGTAAGGATCTATTGATGTCAAAAGACAAATACATTTCTAATTTCTGTTTGTAGCTAATATTTACTTCTCTCTGTTTACGGCAGGTCTAGAAACTGCCAAGGTTGAGAACTACAAGGAAGCGTTTGCCTGTTTTCAGGCTGCAGCTCAGCAGGGTTACACAAAAGCCCAGTTTAATGTCGGTGTGTGCTATGAAAAAGGCAGAGGAGTCAACAAAGACGAAGAGAAAGTAAAAATCTAGACAGCATACTATTTTCCAAGCATTTCATTGTTCTAAAAATCATCATATTTACTATATTCTACATCAAAAATCAGTCCTGAAATTATGGTCTCTTTTCCAGGCTTTACATTACTATGGACAGGCAGCAGCAGGCGGTCACACACAGGCTCAGTACCGCTATGCAAAGCTGCTCCTGACCAGCAGGGGCCATCAGAGCTTAGAGGAGCTGAACAAAACTATCAGCCTGCTGAAACAGGCCGCTGCAGCTGGACTCACCAAGGTAAAAGTCATTAATACAAACATAGTTCTGTCAGATTGTTACACTTGTAACCTTAGTGTCATTATGTCACTATGCAAAGTATAAAACTGTAAAGGGCCAAATAACACAAGTGTACTGATTTACTGCCATTAGCCATGCTGGTTTACTATAGGTATATGTACAGATCTTTTTATTTCTGTCCTCCTTCAGGCTCAGCTCTGCCTTGCATCCGTCTATGCTCAAGAGGTGGTAAGAGACGGGAGCAAGTCTGTGCAGTACCTGAAGATGGCAGCAGAGAACGGGGTGAGCTCCCTTCTAGATGCTTCTAGAGTTCAGTCAGTTCTATCAGTGGCTCTAACTGCGAGACCCATCCCCTCCTCCATTCTCATTTAATATATCATTCTCATTCAGTAGATTGTTTTTTGAGGACTCAATAACTTGTATCATATACATATTTATGTACAGGATATTTATCTGTGTTTTTGCCCTCAGGATGACGCTGCCTTGTTATTCCTGGGTCAGTGTTACGAGAGTGGTTTTGGGGTGGAGCAGAACCTGAGGACAGCGATAGAATACTACAAACGAGCTGCTGTCGCAGGCAACAAGCAGGCGAAGAGCTTACTGAAAGAGATGAAGGGTAAGCACACAGTCTCTGTTGGAAAGACTGGCTTTAGTGTTCGTCACTGTTCGTTACTGATGACACTGAAAGAGTTCCGCTTGTAATGAGGCAAGAGAGCAATAATATCTTTTAGGATGAGGAATTGATTTTCCTTCTGTCTCCCACTCTTGTGCAGCAGAAGATGCAGTGCTGCGTTCCATCCGTTCAGCTCCCTGTTTCTCTGTAGCCAACCACTGGCTCCAGCAGTCACTGTCCTCTCTGGCCAGTCATGTCTCTCCCTCCACCAGTCACCTCGTCATTCCTCCTTTTTTGCCTCACTCATGGAGCACAGGGAACTTGGACACCCTGCCAGCACTGTCCTCCCCACCTCTGCACCTCCATTCCTGGAGCACAGAGGGAGGATCCTACCACTGGACAGTGGGAGTTGGATAGTTATCATGAGCAAGTTAAAGCCAAACTAAGGAGTTGTTTCTCATGTGAATGTATTTTCTGCCAGTGGAGAAAGGTTAAAGAAAGTTTGTATTTAATGTGATTTGAGTGAATAGATTTTGTACTTCTTAAAGTATGTGTATACATTGTTTTGTTTTATTAGTCAGAAAGTGACACAAGAGCTAATGATGTGTACAATGAGATGTGGAGGCTTTTCTATCGTTTCTTTTCTGCTGAACAGTTTTTATAAGCTTTTCTATCATAAATGTTCTGCAGTGGGTCAGAAAATGTGATCAAGGTGCCTTCAGTTGGGATGCTTATCTCCATTAATGGTGGATGGCTATTTTAAGAACAAAATATTATGTATTGCCTTGTGTGAAAGGTATTTCTGGGTTTACACCACTGACACTGACTGTGTGCTTTACATTCGTGTCACGTGTTAACAGGGCATAATAGTTACATAACAGGTAAAACGACTGAGTGTTGTCATTTATTGTAAAGCCTGATTGTAAAACAGTTTTTTAATCATGTGTTCAACATTTTTATCATATAACAACCGTATTACACACTGTGAGGAAGATGTTCTCCCTCTTATGTTCTCCCTCTTAAACGCACATGTAGTAAAGTAAAATAATAATAAAAACTATCAAAAATGACTAATGTAATTGTTATTAGTCTTTATTTAACAATAACAGTTAAGTTTAACTTGTTCTTTCAGTGGAAAGGTTTTCACATTGGCTTTAGCTGCAGTATGGTATTTACTGTTTGTATCACATGACGTCAGGCTCCCATGAAGCGTGATCTCATTGCCTGAGTTGCACGATAACACAGGTGGATTTATTATGGTTGCGTCTTCTCCGCGCGCCGAGCGTGCTGCGTTCCGGGCTCTGATTGGCTGTGCCGGAGGAGCGCTCCACAGCGCCGCGCCGCTCTCGGGATCCTGTGGCGCAGAGAGGAGGCGCAGCTTGGCCGCCAGCGCGCACCTAGCCGGGGCTGGCGTGTTGTGATGTGATCCGATGCGGGCGGCCGGCTGCAGCTAGGGGCGGACAAGCACTTAAAAGCGGCTGTTGACGTCGGCCCTGCTCACTGGTGTGTGTGAGCGCGTCTCTGTGTGTATGTGCGTGTGTTTGTCGTCGTGGGAGCGGAGGCGCAGAAGCCCGGAGGCTGAGCGAAGCGGTGAGTGGATGTAAATAGATGCGCTCTCCTCCCAGTGCGGCGGCGGCGGCGGTGGTGGTGGTGATGGAGCTGGAGGCAGAGGGACCGGATGCTGAAGGTTCCTGCTGTAATGTTGACAGCTGCACCTATGCAGAGCCTGCTGGGCGTTATGGTAGATGTATGTAAAGATGATCCAACGCGGTTTCAGACGCATCAGTGAGGGAGTTGATGAAGGAGGCAGCTGGAGGCGAGGGGGGGTACTCCACCCATGACATCATCCACTTTCTCAAGTTCATTTCGGAGCTTTCATCTGTTGCTTTGTATTTCTGTGGCTCAGAGTGACTGTGACAGGGAGCAGCTACAGCTGATGAGAGGGATGCTTTCCTTCACTTAGGCCCAGATCCATATCTGAGAATATTCTCATGTTGATTCTGATGGATGAGTTGTGCTGTTGGTGGTAAACTGGCAGGTATTTTGATCCTTTTTTTTTTTAATGTGTGACCTTCAGGTGAAAACAGTGAAGCAGACAGAGCAAACATACAGAGCAGGTATAGGTCATGTTTCCGCACCTTGAATCAGGAACAGACGCTAACGTTATCATGCCAGCAGATCTCAGCTTGTTTTCTCTCATACGCCGGTTCTCCACTTTATCACTGCGCGAACACACACACACACACACACACACACACACACACACACACACACACACACACAAATGATCAGCAACTGGACAAAAACACATTCAACCAAAAGCTTATCACTGACACACAACTGGAATGTGACATGTCAACGGTGTCCTGAGTCCAGCTGCTAAAATCTCATGTTTCTCGTGAATGACCTCTGCTGTTACAGACAACAACAGATTCACTGGAATGTTAAACTGCCTCTGTGTGGCGACTGTCCTGCAAACTGCTGTGTCATTCTCCTTGTTTTCCTCTGTAGAATGACCATCCTCTCTCCTCCCCGCTCCCCTCACATCCTGTCTTCACCCACTTTGTTTAACTCATGGAGACCTGGCTCCATTGTCTGGGGGGTGGGGGAGGTGATAAGGGCTGCTCTGTCTGCCTCAGTGTTCCAGTTTGTTTCACAAGTCAAACATGACTATTATATTGGCGAATTGAAAATCTGTTTGTGTTTTACTCATTGTCAGTTTGTGATTTTTCCTCTGAGTCACCTGAGCAAGATGTTAGCTGTGATTTTTCAGAGTCGGTGGTTTACAGGTGTCTGCTGAAGAGCTAACCCTAAACCTTGGTTTGTTAACGGATAAATAAACAAATAAAAAATAAAGTTACAAGGTGTTTACATGATGATAGTGATAAGCATTAGTGACTGAGGGTAGCTGGTGTTCTGATGAGACATGACACTTCAATGCAGGTAGTTTGCACCTGTTGACACCGTGTTTGTGCCGAAGCCTGGGCGCAGATTCAGCACAAACAGGTTGTTGTCGTCGCCTGGCTCAGTGACAGAGGGACAACACGACAACCACTCAGGAATAGAAGAGCGGATACGGGCCCTGCATGAGCAAAGTGCACCGTCCAGGGATTCTGCTCTCCCCAAACCCTGTCTCTGTCTTTTCCCAAGACCTTGTCATGCTGTCAAATCTGCTGCGTTTGTCTTTTCCATGTTGCTGAGAAAAGCTGCTGATGATGACTGCAGCATTCTCTGTGTGTATGTGTGTGTGTGTGTGGCCTGTAGGCCAAACATGCTCCTGTGTTTTTAGATCATAATGATTTGTTTCTATTTGTTTCTCTTCATCTGTTTGTATCCAGCATCACGATCCACTCAGAGATAAAAGAGACACGGTGAGCTAGTTAGCAGGAGCTGTCTGCCACTTCCTCTCCCCATAGGCCAGGCTTACAGCTCAGCCCCAGCTGGGTGAATACGCCGAGGCTCTGACTCACAACCAATATCATGCAAATGCAATCCACCTTCACAATGGGGTGATTTCATCCCTTCAGCAGTGAGACCTTATGTGTAACAATGAAGAAAGGCTAGAAAAGAACCTGTCTGCATCACATTGTATCAATAAAAACCTCAGACTATAAGGTGTTTCATTGGCTTTATGCTCATCACGTGGCTAACATATATACACTAACATATATACACTAACCCAGTGACCAACCATTGAACAGCCACAGAGATAATTACACTTTAAAGGAGCTTGAGACCACAAAGACATAGAGTATTATTGTGTACAGTCACTGACTCAGTACAAATGATGGGGCTGCCCAGTACAAGACATGATGTCTGACACTGCATCTCTTCTCTCATCAGCTCGATCACAGCAGTGTATTCCCACTCAGCCATGACGTCAGTACAAACCCCTCCGCTCTCCCGCTCAGGCTCATCGCCTTCAAATGTCGGCTTGGCCAATCGCAGCGGCCCCTCCTCTACCCCACCGACCTCCCTTAGCCTCCGCTCATCATACAACCAACTGCTTGGCCGTGATGTCATCAAGGAGTCCATGGAGACCGGCAGTTCGGCCACTTTGCCAAAGAGCCGTCAGAGGCACGCTATGACCAGTGTGCGCAGTGCCATGGGGATAAGTGACAACCTGGCATTGACTTCTAAAAACCAACCTGGGACCAGAGGGAGAGGCCTTCCAACCAAGTCCTCCTCCAGCTCAGCCCTCTACTCCTCCTCTTCCTCCTCCTCTACACTGTTTAATGCCACCAACCCTAAACTGGCCAAGAATGGGGCCAACATGCAGAAACGAGCTGAGAGCCAGCAGATGGAACTCAGCAGGGCCAATACAGAGGGAAAAATCCACAATGAGCTCATCAATAACCCAACTTCTGACTGGCTTGACAACTCACAGCAGCCTCTCTTCCGTAGAAGGACCAAGAGCTTCCTGGAGTACCATGGCAAGGGCTGGGATCTGGATTCAAACTGTGGGAAAAAGGAGGACAAGGAGGAGAAGAAGCAGCCGTCGTCTTCTCCAGAAAAGGAGCAGGCCAGCCCGGCCAAAGAGAGGGAGAGCCAGAAGGAGGAGAAGCCCAGCAGCAAGCAGACCTGCCAGGAGGAAAGGGATGAGGTACAGCCAGTGGTGGAGGAGGAGGAGGAAGAAGAGGAAGATGATCCCACACCTAACCAGAGACAGCCTCTGCTGCCAGTGGTTGTGGAAGCCCCACTTTCCTCCACCTCCTCCTCTTCCACCAACAGCCCAGAGTGGGTCCCAGACAACCACGACCACCTCCAGAACCAGGCCCAAGCCCAGTCCAGAGAGGAGCTCTGTGTCCAGGTTCAGGCCGGCGCATGCAGTCCCGCAAAGCCCCCTCGCAGCTCCCAGCCCCGGGTGATCAAGGTGGAGCTGCATCCCAACAATGAGAACCAGTTTCTGCAACAGTACCCGCCGTCCTCTCCCAAACAGGCCCGAACCACAGAGAGGAACATCCTGACCAGGAGCAGAGCTCCCCCATCCCTGCCAGAGCCTCAACCAGACATCGGCGTCCCTAAAGTGGGTTTAAGAATTGACCTGACCCCGGACACGCCGTCAGAGGACGAAGACTCCAGCTGGACCACCCTGTCCCAGGAGACCCCGACTCCTCAGACGCCACAGGAGACAGGTTGGTTTAATCCCACCTTAACTGCACACACTGTTTTTCCCCAGTGTCACCTCCCACAGCAGACAACAACTATTATCAACAGAGCCATTCTGTCCCCTCTTCAGCCAAGTTGAAATTCATATGCAGCCAGAAAATATATTTGATAACACAGATTTCAAAGTTTTATATATAACTACACCATACACATACACACACACACACACACACACACACACACACACACACACACACACACACACACACACACACACACAAAACCGCCAAACAAAAATAAAGCACTGCCATAAACAAAAACAATTTAGGTCTATTTTAGACAAACAAAACAAGTCCACTTTTAAATAAACGAAACAGCTTCAAACAATAAACATTAAAATAAAAGAATCTAATTTATATTTATTTTATGAGTGAGTTCATTTCAGTGTGCTTGGGCCCATCAGAAATCACATACCTGCACAAACAGCTGGCTGAGCTTCCTTGAGATGAACTGATGTCCTCAGTTTCCTGAATGCTGATGTCTGTTACCATTAGTCCAGACTCTGACTGTCTTGTTTTTAAAGTCCATTAAGCCACACATTTTTTCATATAGTCTCCGTCTGTTTATTATCGCCCGAGCTGCGACAGAACCGGCAGCACCAGCTGATCCTGGAGACCTGATCCGGATCGTGAAAGTAGTTTTGGTTTCTGATGTGATCATCTCCAGCTGTGAGCACTTGTCAGCAAATGTCCTCCCACGTGACATCTTTTGTTTGTTGATGTCACGCCATGTATAAGTCATTCAGGTGACAGTGGAAGCAAACGACCCTGTCCGTGCACAATTAAAGTCTCTATTTCCGTCCGCGAGTTTTCTCTGTTTACATTTCTCCATAGTGAGCATGGTTAGCATGGTTAGCTTCCAGAGCGCGTCGCAACACACACAAGCCAGTTGAACGCTCTGGTCGCCATAGTCATGTGACTACAACGCGTGTCCGCCATATATGATGTATATTTTAGTGGACAAATTATTAAAACTGTTTTGTCCATTTCACAGTATTATCTTGAACACCAAATGTGCAACAAAATTAATTCATATATCAACAAATGTAAAATAAAAAACTTTATTTATTAGATTCTCCTGTGATGGTCAGAGAGATATTGCAGGAAGTGTGAAGGAAGAAAAAAAGAGAATAAAAAGAATTACGCAGAACTGGGTTTAATTGCTAATAAATATCAATAATTTATTACGAAGCAAAAGTTATAGAAAATATATACATGTGGAGAGTATTATGAGAAATCACATCGCCAGCGAGAGGGAAGGGGAGAGGCTGCTGCCCATTGGATCCTACTACAGGGGATGAGCCCCGGAGTTGCTATGACAACAGAAACTAAGCAGAGACTTGCTGACCATCATCTGTAATATGTCACGGTCAAATGTGCACAGGTGTCAGCAGAACCAGTATGTGTTTGTGAATCACTGTGATCCATCAGCAGATGTATGGAGTGAGGGGGACCTGCCCCCAGGTTGGCGGGAGATCTCAGACTCAACAGAGGTCTATTTCTGGCACATCCCCACCGGCACCACACAGTACCACCGACCTGTTGCCTCCGGCAACCAGCCCACCTCTCCTGACAATGAGCCTGACACGCAGCGTGACCCACAACAGGAATCAAAGGACCCCCTCAAGCTACCCGTCGAGGTTAGAGGATAATATATATATATTGCTGTCAAACTTCACATTTCATTTTAAAAATAGTTTTTTCCATGTAGCTTTGCTCAGAGAGGATGATGTTTTGATGATTTAACTGGTTGTAATCTCAGGTCAATAGAGGCCTGTTGATAATCTAAACGATGTCCACATCCTCTGTGCGAGACATCTCTGTTTGTCTCCGGTTGGCTAACTTCATGTCTCTGTCTCTCCTGCAGCGCCCCAGCAGTCTGATATCTGACAGTTCGGTGGAGCCCGTCCCCTCCCCCTCTGGCTCCTGCGCCTCCTCCTCCTCCTCCACCCCTTCAAATGATGTCATCTCTTCCAGCCCAAATCTCAACATCAGCACCTGCACGGCCAACGTACGACACAGAGTCAGATTTATCTGAATGGTCTCCCCGTCATGTTACAGTCGTTAGCTTTGGTTCATCTGAGTAACAGTTTCCATAGATGTGCGTGGGCGTCCTTTCTCCTTTAAAAGCTTGAAAGCGATATTGATTTATCTCTGCTGCAGTTATTAAATTGCAATGAGCAGATCTCTGTCCTGGCCGGTCTGAACTGCTTACTCAACATACATGAAGATAGGAGAACTCTCCTGTTTAGTGATCACAAAGCAGATGAGCTCAAAAAAAGTTGGTAACGTCCACTACTAATATCTCTTTTTTATTTTTTTACTCCAGGAGCTGAAGGACTATCCCGTCTATCCAGATCCTAGTCTGAAGGCCTTTGAGGGGGCGACCCTCCGCTATGCTTCACTCAAACTCAAGTAACACACACAGACACACAGGCAGCTCCATGTTTACACCAGATTTATGCTTGAGATATGACTTTACTGTGAACATATTGTTATGCCTGATGTTTCCCTGCAGCCCTCCAGCCCAGTTGGAGACAGTGGACCTGAACAATACTTTCTCCAATCCAGAGGAAATGGTAACATCAAACAATCCTCTTTACCTGACCAGATCACCAGGTTCTGTTATAATAATGACATAATAAACCTGCTCACCACCTTCCCCTGTCCACCACCCCTCACCTCTCTCCGTTTGTTGCAGTGCCACTCAGTGGTTTATGTGTGAACTGAGTTATGGTGAACATGTTTGTAAGCAAATTATCTTTTGCTGCCCCCGTGTGGAAGTATAGTACATCGAAATGCTAACAGCAGGAGCCCTTTGAAAATACAAGATATAAACACCACAACTTTCTGCTAAATTGTCAAAAAAAAAGTTGCCTCTTCACATGTTTCCTGTTTAGATTTTAGTACAAATGTGACAAAACAAGTTTGCGTCTTTGTGTCTCAGTCATTTCCAGTTCGGTCTCTGGGCTGGGTGGAGATGGCAGAGCAGGACCTCTGTGAGGGGAGAAGAAGTGTGGCCGTCCACCACTGCATCAGACAGCTGTCCTACTGCAGGAGGGACATACGCGACTCAGCCGGGGTTTGGGGCGAGGTATGCTTACAGTGCAGTGTTTTTTTTTGCTTGTAGATTTTTGTAGGCCTGAATATTTAAAAAAAGGTCGACTAACTTGAGAAGCAAAAAGTCGAATAAAATTAATTTAGTTTTGTGTAGCAGAAATACTTTGGGAACCACTGTTATGTTTGTGGTCTTACAGGGTAAAGGGATGCTGCTGGTGCTTCAAGACCGCATGTTAACCCTGGTTGACCCTGAGGATCGCAGCCTGCTTCACTCGCAGCCGATCAGCAGCATCCGTGTGTGGGGCGTTGGCCGAGACCATGACAGGTAGGTGAAAGTTACAAATATCTTTCTTCTTGACAGAGTTTCCTGGTTGTTTTCTGTCTGTTTGATCCCGTTGATTTAGCAAATTCAGTCATTTAACGTGATGCATAAAAGAAAAAACAATTAAATTATACTATAAACATCCACATACTATATTGTGCAAACACCTAATACACAGCAACACAAGCAAAACTGCAAGTGTGGTGCATTCTCGCTTTCAGATGCTGAATCAGGGGTTTTAACTATTCATCAGAGATTGTAATCAGCCTCATTATTATTTGATGCAAATGTGTAAAAAAAAACTGCATTGAGAACACTGCAACTCTCCGTGTTTATGTTCCACACTGAGGACCTATGGGGCTTTCAGTCATTTGGCAGTGTCGCACGGTCTTAACCTTTCACTGGTGAGCTGACAATGTGCTGATGCTAGCACAGCTGCTAATGGAGGGGACAAGCTAAGCCCTCATTGACATGGACCCCTCAGGATTTTCATGAACCGGTGGAGCAGCCACCTTGAAGACTCGCACAGAGCACATCTGGAAACATTCATGCTAATGTAAAATGCATGCGCATGAATTAAATATGCAGGGAACATATTTGTGTATTGACATGTGTGCAAATATTTATATAAGCGTGCCTACGCAGAAAATCCATACATCAGTGTGGAAGTCTCTACTCAGAGCAGAATGCTGAAGCACCAAGAGGTAAGAGACTTCAGCAGATTCACACTGGAGATGTGTCAAACATCAGCGACTGTACAAATGAAATGATTAGTGGCGATGATTTCAGTCCGAGGAGCTGTCCAGTCCTGAAATGGCGAAATCATGATGAATGAATGAAAATGGAGTTTACAATAGCATCTGTGTAAAAAGGTTTGATCTCACTCCACTTTGCTCGTGTTCACCAACTCTCCTTACCATGTTTTTTTGTCCCTCTTTCTGTCTTAGTATCTTTTTGCCTTTCTTTCTTTTTATAGCCTAAGTGCTGGTAGTCGTCTCCCTCACAGAATCTCAATCCCCCCGTCCCTTCTTTTTTCCTTCCCTCAGCATTGTGTGTTTGTTTGTGTGAAAGCGAAAGGAAGAGAGTTCCTCCACCCGCCTCCATCTCAGAGGACTGAGAAACTTTCAGTGGCTCTCTCTCTCTCTCTCTCTCTCTCTCTCTCTCTCTCTCTCTCTCTCTCTCTCTCTCTCTCTCTCTCTCTCTCTCTCTCTCTCTCTCTCTCTCTGTGGTAATGGATAAAGCGTGTAGCCGAAAGCCAAGGGGAGAGTCAGACCAGGACAACTCTCAATCCATCTCTCTACCTCTCTCACTCTCTTATTGCCACATTTCTCCATCCTCCTACCAGCACTTCACAAGCTGCAGTGTACAGTCTCCTTTCTCTGTTTAGTTGCAGACTCATAACTCTTTATGTGTTATGGTATTATGCTGTGATGCAGAGGACTTGGATTTGATGCTCTGGGATCAGACTTTCCATGTCTGCAGCAAATTGTTGTATTGTAGCCCACGTCTGACAGATCTGTGTGTCCGTGTGAATCCAGGATTAGGGCCAGAGGGTGGAATGACTTAATTATGTCACTAGAGGGCACTGCAATCAAAGTATATGTAACCAGAGGAGTTGATACTGTATCGTACAACTGAGTAGTGGACAGGTGTGTCTAATTATTTCTGTGTATTTGGACCACTGCTGCCTTATGGGTATGGCTAGGCTCCCTATTTCCATTCAAGGCAAATTATATGGCACCAAAGGGGCTATATTACATACAATGGTTTTGTACAGTAACAGTTTGAGGAAAGTCATCGTCTGGTGAGATCGGTGCTGTTACCTCGATTGGTCCCTAAGTGGGTTTTGATATGGTGCTTTTTATTTGTCAGAAATTGTTGAGCTGAACTGATTTGTGCGTGCAGAAAGACAGATGCTTTCTGAAATGGGAAGAGACAGGAGGAAAAGTTAAACTGGATCTGGACGACTGGGCTGATGCATGCATGATGTCATGCAAGGAGGATCCTGCAAAGTAAAGATCTCTCTAGCCCCCTCAGACCTTCCCCACATCCCTCTCGCTTGCCATCTCCATCCATCTATCTAAAGGAATAGTTCCCACCCCCTTGTCAAGGCATGCTCTCTCTCTCTCTCTCTCTCTCCTTCGGCTTGATTCAATATGAATGAGCCCCCAGTCTCTTAAGCAGGTTGGGTCGGGGGAGAGGGGCGTTGCTCCCCGATGAAGTCATGAGGCTATATCTGGAGCACTCAGCAAGTCTGTCTATGTGGACGCCCATGGTTGTGCGTACACATTGTCCTTTGTGTGTGTGTGTGTGTGTGTGCATGTGCATGTGGGCTTGAACTGATGAAGTCATGGGTCTATATGTGGAGCACCCGGCTGTACTTGTGTGAGGGTGAATGAGCGGGGGTGCGTGTGCCTCCTGTCATTTCTCCATCTCCTCTCTCTGTCTGCGTCGCTCTCGCACAGTTTCTACTCTTTGTCTCCCGTTACCTCGGTTTCACTCTGCTGCTCTTTGTTGGTTCTGCTGTTGCACTTTACCGAAGACAAAGCCTTCCACATCTTATTTTCAGCTTTAGTTAGTGAGAGAGAGGGAGAGAGAGAGAGAGAGAGAAGCCACTGGGGAAGAGGAGAAGATAGTCAAGACAAACTAGGAGAGTGTTTTTTTATGGGAGAGTCAGAGTGTGAGAGAGAGAGAGTGGGTGTAAACAGACCAATGGAGAGCAAATGAGAGAGAGAGAGAGAGAGTAAGTGAGTGAGTGAGGCGTGCTTCTCTGCTCTCAGTGAGCCGGACACAGCAAGAGCCTGCAGGAGAATCTCCGGACCCGGCAAGACAAGCAAATAGAGCCAGAGCCCAGAGGAAGACAGGGAGGAGGAAAGGTGTAGCAGAGGAGGAGGAGAGGGAGAGGCAGGGGGAGGGGGAGAGAGAAGAGAAGAGAAGAGACAGACGAGAATGAGGAAAGAAGCCTCAGAGGATTAAAAAAAGAAGAAGAGGAGGAGACAGAGAGGTGGAAGACGAGAAGAGATTCTACCCCCCGAGAACCACGGAGCAGGAGCCTCAACAATGTCACTGAGCTGGAGGAGCTAACGAGGAGAGAGAGTAGTCATTTGTAACAGGGAGAGGATGTCTGCCTCTGTGAGTATACCTCCTCATCCATCCATCCATCCATCCATCCATCCATCCATCCATCCATCCATCCATCCATCAACCCACATTTTACTTTCCCAAATCCCCAAGTCTCTCTTGTGTTGACTTCTAATTGCTGTTTGTGTAGAAGACACAACACACACTCTCATTCATTAGCTTTCCCTTTATGATTTTCTCTCTTTACTTCTTGGCCTCCTGCTGCGTTTCACTTTGGGGTGTGTACTCCCTCTCTCTCTCCCTCTCTCTCTCTCTCTCTCTCTCTCTCGGCAGCAGAGTCACTGAGACACGAGCAACACTTTCAGGGAACCAGATAACGACAGAGAGATGAAGTGGGGGGAGGAGAGGAGAGGAGAGGAGAGGAGAGGAGAGGAGAGGAGAGGAGAGGAGAGGAGAGGAGAGGAGAGGAGAGGAAGAGAGGAGAGGAGAAGAGGAGAGGAGAAGAGCCTCTGATATCATTAATATTTTAATACTGAACAGCGATCACCTCCATTTATGCCAATGAGGTCAGTTTGTGTGTGCACGTTTGAGTCGTGGCAGCCACTCGTCATCCCCCTGCAGCCACCATGTCCCACTTCAACCACACCTCATTCGCCGGTGTCACGGCCCCTGTAGCCGTAATTAACATGCAAGCCCCCACCGATGGCCCACAGGGACGCAGCCTGAACACCTAGATCCACTCGATAGATGCCAGAGTGATTGATGGCCTCCCCTTCCTGCTCCGATCTGAGCCTCATACAACCTCTCTTTCCCCTGAAAGTCATTGCTCCTCCACGTCAGCTCCCTGCATCTACCCACAATCCATCACACCCACGTCCACACACACACACACACACACACACGTCTTGTCAGATCGTGATATGTCCACCCAGCCTTCCAGAAACCCTTATTCTCCACAGGGTCATTATAGCAGGAGCTGTGTCTCCACTCAGTCTCAGGCTAAGACCTACAGGTCAGATACACACTGAATCACACACTAAGGTAAACCTGAACAACTCGCCTCCTTCCCTCTCTCTTTCACTCCCTCGTCTCTCACCTTCCCTCTGTTTTACATTAGCATTGTTAGGCACACCTGCTGTAATCCCTGCCTTCCTGACAGATTACTCCACCCATTCCCTCTATAGATCGCCCCCCTCTCCCCCAGCCAGCCAATAAATCTCCTGCGGATATAAACCTCTCCGCTCGCGGCCGTGGAGAGCAGCGATGTGAGGCGATGCTGATGTTTGCTGATCACACAGGGCTGCTGAACACAGCAGGACGCTGGCAAAGCCAGTGTCTGCCTGTAGCTTGTCTATCTACTCAGCCCACAGACAGGAAAGGCGGCCACAGACAGTGGAGGGTGAATAAATTTGAATTCACAATATGCTAGGAAGCACCTGATGAAGGCGTCTGATTCTTTTTCTCTGAGGCAGCATCTGAATAAATGTGTTTGATGGTAAATGTATCTCCCTTTAGATATTCAGGATCAATATCACACTATTATTATTCAGCCAATTTATACCGTCAGAGTACATTTAAACATCGGTCACTTTTTATTGTTATGATTAAAAGTAAGTCATTGGCAAAAAAAGATGCAAGTTTAGACTTTAACTAGTAATAGTAACTAGTATCTGAGTCTCAGACAATGCAGAGAGTCACAGTAGCTGAAACTGTGACTGGCGACCAACTCCTCCACTTCAAACGATGGCTGAAAGCACCGGTGGGAATGTGTCTGTTCAAATTGCCTGGAAGGGTTTTAGTAATTAATCAGCGAAGGATCAATCAAGTGCTTGAAATAAAAGTAATAACACAAAATGAAACAACTCAAATAAAACCAAACCCAAATATCTTGGGGTCTAAAGGTAATAATGATTTTTCATTTGTTTCACAATTATTTTAGATTTCTTATTATTTGTAAAGTGATAGATAATTTTGTTCTTATTGCATATTTCAAAAACAAACAAAAAAAAATAGAACTCGAGCCCAAGGTTGGATCTCTTTTATTCTTCATGTTGTTAGCACATCAGGCAACATTTGGCTTTTTGGCTTTACATTTTTATTTTATTTACTTCTTCTTCTTTCTTCTCATACTTCTTCTTGTACTTCTTCCCTTTTTTTTCTGTTTCATGGCATCTGGAAAACAAATTATAGGCACATTACCACTATGTTACCACATGTAACAAAATATCACATCACATTCAATTATGCATAATAAGATGATAACATGTCACAATCTGCTCCATATGTTGCCTCGAACGATCAGCAGGGGACTGCTAGGGACCTATTCTACCCCTGGTCCCCACTGGGCTGCCTGTGGTATCTAGTAGTTATAAATAATGATGTTAGTTAGTTAAACTACACAGCTTTAGTATCTGTATTACTGTAAACCTCTGAGATTGAGAAGACACTGGGACACGTTGTTGGCACATTAAATTTAGTTTAGTGTGAAAAACAAAAAAACAGGAAAAAGAATAACAACATACACATTAGAAGTGAAATCCTTGAATGAAATCAGCCTTTTCACTGTTAGTGAAAACTTACCTGTTATTTTTATGCATGAAACATGATTTATGGCACATGCATCTAATGAGGTTACATATGTGATCCCAACTGCACTGCACAGAGAGCTGGGAATAACTCTAAACTCGACAACTCCCAAATCCCTGCACTCCTCCACACACTCTCTTTATATCTGTCTCTCTCTCTCTCTCATACACACACACACACACACACACTAGTATGTCACATGAATGGGGTTGTGTTACTGAAGCAACTTCTCACTAAAGCTTTGATTCAGTCAGTAATAGCTGCTGCTGTGTTCAACAACACACACTCACACTCACACACACACACGCACTCCAGAGCAGTGTGATGCATAAATGATCAAGAGCAGAGAGAACAGCAAGACATCATCGCTCCCCCTCATCCCTCGTTCCACACACACACACACACACACACACAAAATCTCTGTCTTTCCACCTTGCTCGCCCACCCACCTATCTCTGCTCTTTAATATGTAATGAAACACAATGAGTGTTGACACATGGGTACAGTATGTGCCTCCTCAGCTTATTGCCCCTCCCTGTCTCATGTGCCGCTCCGCCACACCGGATGCCTGGACCCTGGTCTCACATCGCTGCATGAAGAGAGACTGGGTTATGTGTTTTCCTCCTTTTCGGTGAAAGGAGGAAAACGCACCGGTGTAGTAAATCTCTTTTCATAGGAATGATGCAAAGCAACATCAACTGTCTGCTTCAATCACACAGGCGGCTCCCTGTGCTCCATGCGCTGTTTAATGCCAGATAGACAACAGTTTTATTTTTATTTTCAGCTTGATCTGTCCTAGTTCTTTGCTGCCGTGGGCAATATCACTGATTGTATGTGTGTTTTTGTGAGTCAGCCACTGAGTGTGTATGCGTGCCTAGAGACAGGGAGTATGTGTCATGTGGTACCAGCGATGCACCACTCCTGCATCGCTGCACCCTCTGGCCCCGGGTGCTCATTTTGCTGCTCATCTTGGTGCTGTAAACAAGTTTATGGGGTAGAGAGGTAATTACGTACAGACATTCCACATTAGGCCTAATGGCTGTGGGCCATGACTAATTCACCAGGTCGCAGAGGGGTTTACCCTCTTCTCTTGTCACACCGCCTGAAAGTACTCAGTGCCACTGTGGATGAAAGAGATTCGACTGGTCGCTGGTTCCAGCTCAGCTCCAAAATCCTGTTTTTCTGACACTGTTTTGTGAATGCAGCATTTAAATTACATTACATAAATAGTTTGGTCTGTATCACATGTTTGAATTTACTTGAGTTGTGATACAGACCATTCAGAATGCACTCACAGATATTTTGTCTTACAGCTATCGTTTGCTGGGCCTCATTATTGAACAGGAAACACACACTCAATCACTCATACTTTTATTAAATGCTTGTTACTGAAAATGTACTTTAACTCCCTTAATGTTTTTTTTACTCTCTCTACAAAATACACTGACAACATCTAATCACAATTTTAGCCTAAAACATCAATAACGATAATTAGACTCAAATATCCGTTAAGGTTCGGCTGGAATTAAAATATGGCCTCACACAGCGTCAACAGAGCTGTAAAACTCGAAAGCTCTAAAGTGTGTACTTTGCATCTCGTCTTTCTGTGACGTTTATTACCTTTTTTATCGCCACATACTGCTTATACCATTACAGTAAACTAGAATTAGCTTGAGTCAAGAGCAGAATTCATTGTTTCCAGTGAACACAATTATCAGCGGGGGCCCAGTAGAAAAATACTATATTTGCAGCAGTGTATTGCAATGTTTATTGTTTGTACAAATGGAAATGGAAAGTTTTTCAGCAGAATACACGCAGAGGTTTTGAGAAATTGCCATGACATCAGAAATTTTCACACACACACACACACACACACACACACACACACACACACACACACACACACACACACGCACACGCACACACACACACACGTATATTGAGTTGTAACACAGGGGGAGAGTTTTTTGTTTTTGAAGTGACCGGCCGGCCAGACCATTATTAACTGAGGTGAAAAATGAGCGAGCATAAATCAAGAAACTTATGTGAAATCTATTTCCATTTTACCACTTTTCAATAAATGTATAAATAAAAAAACAACAACTCACCATTGATGAATTTAATGGGGGTAGTGTTGCCCGTCACTCTGTTTTAGCCAGTGCATCAAACTCTGGTTCCATTTTTGTTGGCCAGCGTCCAGGTGTTCATCAGTAAGATGGTCTCTCTGGCCTGTTGTGTTTATGTTCATCACACATAAGTATCGTCCAATAACACCAACGTCTTCTGTGGCAGCTGTTGGATGTTTGAAAACTCTGCCTCATTCACTGAGGCATAAAATGTATCCAGTTTGACAGAGCTAAAATTCTCCTTCAGGACAGAGTCAGACTCCAATTATAATTCCTGTGCTTCATGATCCAATGACAGGGGACTTCCTAAACTTTTCAAAATAAGAGACTCGATGACAGAATCGTCCGAGCAGATCATCCGGCAACTGACTGTACTGTTGCATTTGTAATTTGCTGAGGCAACAAAGTCCGTTTAACCTTGAAGGTTTTCACGTTTGAATACGTGTCATGTACACACGGATCTTTCCCTTGTAGCTTCACGCTCAGCTCATTCATGTGTGCTAATTCTCCAAGTTAAAGCAGTTGCGGAGCGTTTTGACACACAAAACTAATGGTCTCACACAACTGCTGCAAAACACAGAAACAGCACTTTAATATTAATGTTTCTGCCAGTTGTTTTGTTATTCTCTTTACAGTGTGATAAAAGCGCCGCCCTGTAAATTATCATCCAGCTGTTGTTTTCTCTCAGGCGTCTATGCTGCATCTCACTCTTCTACTGGATCCGATCCACATTCACTTTGAACCGAAGCCAGAGTCGCAACGTTGTCCACTATCACACAGTTACCAGCTTAGCTGCGATCAATGAGTGCAACATACTTTGTGCTGACGGGAGACACAAGCAGCTTCCTCCTTAGACACCACTTTACAGTACTTGACTGAGCAATTAGCATATGGAGGTTCATTACCATAACGGCCGCCGCTACCCACATACTCTAAGCCGTCTGATAACTGAAGTCTGTGTCAAGTGTGCGTTTGCTTGGACATGTTACAGATGGTTATAGTAGAGGACATGAGTCTCCACTGAGCGATAGAAGCCACAGCGCCTCAAGACACGTACCACGCAGCTGGAGATGAGCAATGTTTATGTTTTCTCAGCCTCTCAAAGTGTTTTTCACTGCAGCTTTTGTGGGACACTTCAGTTATTACGGCGTTTTACTGCCTGAAGACGCAGGCTGAATTTACAAAAACAAAGTTTTGGAAACTACTTGAATTGAAATAGTTTAAAATGATCAGTGAAAGTGGCCTGTGATCTGAGATATCAAGTGTCTACGGCAACAAAGTGAACACTTTAAAGCAGTAATTGCTCCATTTGTCATCTTAACAACAGGTAAACAATGAGGCGTCGTGTGGATTGTAATATGAAGCTATTATCTTTTACAGTTGTGTAATTTGTTTAAATTTTACATACAAAATGTGACACTACAAATAGCAATGTTAGTGCCAGTGGTGGTTGCGTGACTAATACCAGAGCTGGAGATAATGATGGTTCCGTGCGATGTTCTCAAACCCAGCTCACCTTCCATCTCCCACATGTCACCTCATTTAATCTCTGAGTTGTACGTATCCTCTCCAGCTGAGCCTTCCTCACAGCCATCAGGATCAAAGGGGGATTGGTAGTCGTGAGCCAGCCATCCTTTATTCAGCAGCAGAAACGTGAAGCACAGAGAGAGAGAGAGAGAGAGAAAATAGAACACATGAGTGGTGGGAGTCTTGCTTTAACTCATCGCTCCGCTTTGCTGCGTTCATCACCTTTCATCTCGCACCCCTCCCTGCCTCTCGTTTCCTTTTCCATCTCTTCCTCGGCCAACCGGCCCTCAGCTGGCCTTTCACCTCTTTATTCAGGCTCCATGAATGGTGTCACTCACTTTATATATCCATCCCTACTCTCCACTTTCCACCCCAAAGCACTTCCTGCATCTTTGTGTCACCCGTCTTCAGTTATTTGTTGATTCGCTGCCTGCCATGTCATCCCCTCTATTATCTGAGGTCAGGAATCAATCATTCTTCCTAATTTGTTCGGGAAAACTATAAAAGACTGCGTGACAGTGTAGGAGGCGGTCAGCGAAGAACTGGGGTCATGTCCTTGGTAATATATGTGTGAGATTGCGGCTCTCAGGGTTTTATTTACAGCGCTCCTTACAGCTGATTAGATTTCTGGTTTCTATTTTGTTGTAAAAAAATATTAATAATAAAATGCCCTGGTTGTAAAAAGAGAAGAATTGGTCATAATGGTGAAGTAAAAAAGAGAAAAGCTTTTAGGCCATTAAAGATATTGAGACCGAAATCCAATTCCACTGTAGAAAAAGCCTTTGAGTTTAAACTTAACATGGAAGTAAAATAGAAAGTAAACATGATGAAAACAAAGCATGAATGGAGTTTGAACACAGGGAAGCACAAAGAGATGTGGTTCTGAGGTGTGTGTGTGTGTGTGTGTGTGTGTGCGTGTGTGCTGAGTGAGAGCTTTAGTCATGTGTTGATTTCACCAGCTTTAGTTATGTGTGTGTGTGTGTGTGTGTGTGTGTGTGTGTGTGTGTGTGTGTGTGTGTGTGTGTGTGTGTGTGTGTGTGTGTGTGTGCGTGTGTGTGTGGGCGACCACCGGCTGTTTGGAGAGCAAGCCGAAGCAGTAGGTCTGCTCTGACTCTGAAGAGTCCCTGTTTGAAGTTATCTGCCAAGTGATGTCACTCACACACACAGGCACACACACACACAGGCACACACACACACACACACACACACAAATTCACTGAAGAATCAAAGCCAGTCAGTGTTTAAATTAACCCTCTGATCCTTATTCAACCTGGGCCTCCTTTACAGTGCTACTCAAAGTGTCTTATAGGCTATATGGAGGTGACTGGCTGTGATGAGATGCACTGTTGATCTGAATCAATCTGTATGTGTGCATGTGTATGTGTGTGTGTGTGCGTGTGTGAGAGATAGGAGAGTGTTGAAGAGTGAGAAATCTGGCGAGTGAAAGAAAGATTAAAGAGCAAAAGCAAAAAGAAGGATGAAAGAGACTTGAAGGTGGGGAAGGTCGAGCGATGGGGAGTACGAGGAGTTAGTAGAAACAAGATGGGAGTGTGCGCAGTGTCATACTGAATTTTGAGAACACTAAGAAATGACAAGTGAAAGAAAATTGTGTGTGTTGCTGACTCAGTGTGTTGTGTGTATTAACATTTCTAATGTCCCCCCCCTCCCCCCCTCACCTTTTCTGTCCCACCTTCTGCTCTCTTTTTTCTTTTACTTTTCATTTTTTCAATCCAATTTTCATCACTCATGTAACCCATTTCCTTATTTCACACCCCACCCCTGCTTTCATTCCTCTCACTTTCCCCATTCTGCTTCCTGGGACCCAGAGAAAGGTAACTGTTCTTTGTGATGTGGTGCTGAACTGTAATCTGGCTTCTTCGTTTTTTTGTTTTTCTTCTTTCAATATTGTAGTGTTTACCCTAATTTGTCATGAAGTGTCACTTTAGGCATCAAATCAGTGGCTTTGCTTTGCCCAGAGTCCCAGCTAGTCTTCACAGGAGAGATTCAGTGACTATTGAGGATCTAAATTGCTGGTGTTAAATCATCAATGAGCCAGACTGGCCACAGGCTGTTTCCTATTCAGAGTTGCATACTGTTTTATAGCATTCTGATCCCCCAGAGAGGAGGCAGAGGCCATAAAAGACCCATTTGTAGAATGCGAGGCAAGGCCACTCGTGCTGCTTTGGTGACACACTGCTCAAATGTCCCTGAACAAAGTGCACTAGACGCAGATACGCACACCATAGGCACTGCATCGCACTTTCCTTCCTGGCCACAGGCGGTGAGCATTATTGACCCAAAGTGTGTGAGCACACAATTAAGCAGAGGAGACAGACCGGATAATGGTCTCATAAAGACAAAGAGCCCTCAGTGATAAATGCCAGCTGTGTTTGGCATATTTCAGTTTGTGTCTATGGTTAATGTGGAGCATGCACCCTATACTGTATGCAAGTGTGTGTGTGTGTGTGTGTGAAGCTGTTGACTTGCATCTGGTCACACTGCCATCCAGCTGGCTTCTCTGCATGTCCCCACTCCCCATATCTCACCCTGCATTCCCTGTTTACTCAGTCATTTCAGTCCCGGCTGGAAACACAAACGTCTCCATTCTGTTCTGCAGCTTGTCTCACCTACTAATGAGGGAGACATGTCTGTCTTTCAGTGCGTGTGTGTGTGTAGTATGTGCCACTTGTAGCTGTGTTTTTCATCTCCCACCCACGACCTGCATAAAGTTTCATTCTCAGTGGAGCTTCCTCTCCTTGTTTTTCTCTGCCATGTGGCATCACAGTGAAGCTTGTGGCACATGGTTTCCTCAGGCACACATCTGAGAGTGTGTGTGTGGGGGGTCTTTTTGTATTGTAACTAAAACTGGCAATCATCTGCAGAGCAGCAATAACTGAGCACAGAGAAACCTGCTGCTGTTTGTGGAGCAGAAGCATCCAACAGGTCACGTTAAAAGACTTCTTGGTCGACTATTCATGAAATAACCCTACACTGGTTTACATGATTATTGTTACTATAAACCAGTAGTCTTTATAAAAATCTTTAAATGACAGATAATGATGACAAATGAGGACATGAGAACAAATTCAAGGAAAACTTTTGCAGGGAATGTAAAAGGACAAATTTGCGATTGTATCCACATATTAGCTCAAAGCTAGTTGCCCTTTGGGCAGAGTTGTTTAAAGTCTCACATCCAAAGGAGGAAGTCAGTGTCCTGAAAGTCAGTGGATGAAACTTAAAAACTTAAAACATTAAATTTATGGAGGGAACGTTTTGTGAGATGGAACTAATTGTCTATCATTAAGGCAAAACTGCTCATTTGAAAAGATGAAATCCTGTGATGGAGCGGTTAGTGAAATAAGGTTATTTTTCACGCATCTTATTTTCCTGATCCTAAATGACGCATAATATTCTCTGCAGTCTCCGTCTCAAATATTTACACACACCGCATGCTACATGCTAAAATACTGAGGAAACAACCTGTGCCTTTTTTTTCTTTCTTCCTTTTCACCCCATTTATAAATTGTGACATTTAGTGTGGTTTGTTCTTGTATTGTTTCCTTCATATATATAATCCCAAGAGTGGGACATTTTGGGGAATGTGTGCACACAGAGGTACATTTCCATAGATATTACTGTGTGATGATACCTGTGTGTCTTATGTCTGCGCTTTAGGGACTTTGCCTACGTGGCGAGAGACAAAAACACGCGGGTGCTGAAGTGCCACGTGTTCAGATGTGATACTCCCGCCGCAGCCATCGCCACAAGTCTCCACGAAATCTGCTCCAAGGTGGGTGTCGTTACCGTCGCCACCTCCCTGAATGAGCCAATCAGCTGATGTCAAACGGTCTATCGAGCTTTAATCGGGGCGACTATTACGGAGAGGAAAAATAAATCCAGAGCTACTTTTCCAACTGCCACTGAACTCCTCCGTGCATGTTATATAAATCTAATACCTAGCAGTGCAAACCAGTGACAGTGCCCATGCAAGATTCCTGTTATCTTTTACTCGAGTGAGCTCAGCAGAAAGGTTTAAGAGCAGTTACAGAGAAATAAACCTGACAGGAGATAAGAGATAAGACTCAGGTTACAGCTCGTGCAGCATTTCTTGTAGTTTCTCTGTGTGTGTGTGTGTGTGTGTGTGTGTGTGTCTATGTGAGGACAGTTTAGGAAAGCGAGGGCATTTTGACCACTCATCACTTTTTTAAAGTTTTGTTTCACCCAGTTGGAGCAGGTCAATGCAAAGCAACACAGAAAATACTACATCATGTGTACACAGGGGGATTTTTCTACTAACTAGCTCAAATCAATAGCCTTTTTTTATTTCTCGACCACCTCCAGGCCACCTGCAGGCTGTCACTGTGTGACACTGTTGTTTTAGTCGTTGGAGGAATCCCCTGGTCTAGACGCACAGTGTAATTTACTCATTTGAGGAAAGAGTCTGAGAAAAGTATTGAGATGGCTGACTGTGTGTTTGTGTGTTTGTGTGTAACCATTCCGTCTTGCACAGCCTATGTCAAACAGCTTTCTCTGTGCTGCAGCAGAGAAACTTGGCGACCTGAGTCTTGCAGCTGTGCAGCACATTATCATATGCGTGTGCGCAAGACAGAGTATGTGTGAGTGTGAGTGTGTGTGTGTGTCTTCTTGCATGTCCCCCTGTGAGTCGAGTTGCAGCCTCACCATAGACTTTGATTAATGACACTTCCAATTAATCAAGTATCTGTAGACGACAGTGCAGTGGCTCAATGCAGGGGCCGCGCAGACTCTCCAGCACAGTTCAGTTCACTGCAGCAGAAGAAAAGAAAAGAAAAGACAGAAAGTCAGTTTCCTATTAGGCCACTTTACATTTTTATATCATTTGAAATGTTTTTTATTTGTGAAATAATCATTTGTCTTAGTGTATATGGTACTGTGCACATCTTGCTACAGCCTGGGTTGCAAATAGGAAGATATAGAGAAACTGACTACTGCTTTGTTGTTGTTGTTTTTTTTTTATTGACAATAGCAAAAAAAATATATCATTACTAGCCTCGTTTATTTTTTATTTGTTTGTGTTATGTGTTGTCATTCTTCCACATAACAATGATTTGCGGCCTATTTATAAGTCTATTTTATTTTAGTCTGTTTATTCTTTATTCCTTTGTCTTGTTCCATCTGTCGCTTTTGTCACATTCTTTCTCTCCCTGTGGTCTATCACCATATCTCTTCATTTTCCCCCCTGTTTAGATTATGGCTGAAAGGAAAAGTGCCAAGGCTGCAGCTGGCAGCTCCTCCCAGACCAGCTCTGATGTACCCCTACA
Organism: Trinectes maculatus; assembly: GCA_016785345.1. Classification (NCBI taxonomy): domain Eukaryota; kingdom Metazoa; phylum Chordata; class Actinopteri; order Pleuronectiformes; family Achiridae; genus Trinectes; species Trinectes maculatus. The sequence goes on along the minus strand of JAFBJQ010000470.1, from coordinate 432,993 downwards.
AGGTGTGTATATACACACACACACACACACACACACACACTCTTTTTACTTGAATCTCTGTAGTTCCCTTGTGAGAGAATTATATAAGTAAGACATGCACTGTGGTTGCCTGCTGTGGAATCCTGTCTAACATTACAACATTTCCCCCCACATCTGAAACAATGTATAGAAACTGACCTCATCACCTGAGGAACAACTGTGAACATTATTAATAGAAAAGATAGCAGTGTTTGGTTCAGTCACACCCAGATAACATTGACTCTCGCACAACTCCTCCACTGCACAATCACAGAGCTTTATCCTCACAGCGCTAATTCAGTCCAACGTTTCCCATTTCACTTTCGCTTGTTCCTCTTAGTCCTTAGTTCCTCTTAGTAAAAATGAGCCTGCTCAATTACTCCACCGTTACTGTTCAGTGTGTGTGTGTGTGTGTGTGTGTGTGTGCTGAGTGCTGGGGAATGAGATTCGCCATCAGAACATAAAAGAACTTCTTTACTTACACAGGAAGTGGAGCTCATTAAACCCAATATGTTTCGTTGAGGTGAGGCCTGGTGCTCCATCCCAACCCTAAGATCAAAGTACATATTAGTGAAACCAAGAATCTGCTTGAACATATAGTTATCATTTAAAAAAAAACTGAGTGGTTTTGACACAGTTGCAATTTGAAAATTGACAGTGAAAGTCATACAAAATAATCATAAATAATACTCATCTTCCCCGTTCATCAATTATTTAACTACAGTTTTAAGAGATTAGCATATTCAACGATCAATATTCTTTGAACTTCAGTTTTACATAATCCAGTAGATAGGTGTTTAGCATTTTAACCTTGGCAGACATCATCTTAAGCTTGTAATGTTAACCCATTGACCTCTCTCAGTCACTGTGGATAAAAATATTTTCTTTTGCCCGGAGGAAATTGTGATAAAAGGCACAGATGGGTTTTCATGCGGAAAGGACCCAGATCTCAAAGACCCCGCGTGCTTGTGTGTGAAGACATTTCCTCATGCGCTGATCATGTCAACAGCTCTATAAAAATATTAAAATATTCACGCATGTTTGTTTATTTATTTCTCTAGTTTGAGCCAATTAGTTGTTGTTGTTGTTGCCTTAGTTCTTGTTGTGTGATAAAATTACTGATCTGTGTGTGTGTGTGTGTGTGTGTGTGTGTGTGTGTGTGTGTGTGTGTGTGTGTGTGTGTGTGTGTGTGTGTGTGTGTGTGTGTGTGTGTCTGTTGCGCTCTGCAGAGTTTCCCATGCCAAAGACTGAGTTGGTGCAGAAGTTTCATGTTCTGTATCTGGGTATGACGTCCGTGTCTCGACCTATAGGTAAAAGTGAACCCGTACTGAAACCCACACACACACCATGAGACATGCTGTGATCTTACTGTGAGGTCTGCCACACGTTACCTGGCTTTTCAGACGTGTGTGTCTTGTTCTCAGGTATGGACGTCATTAACGGGGCCATAGACAACCTCCTGTCTTCCACAGGCAAAGAGGACTGGACTCCCGTCACACTGAGCATCGCTGACACCACTGTGGCTGTGATCAAAGAAAAGGCAAGCGGACGCTCTCCTTTGACGCCGGCCTCTCGACTCGCAAATGAGTAAGTCAATTAGGGAAGAATATCTGTGGAGCTCTTATTTTTTCTCTTTGATGGCTGTGCAGGAAGAGGACGAGGAGGCGCTGGTGGAGTGTCGCGTCCGTTTCTTGTCCTTCATGGGCGTAGGACGGGATGTGCACACATTTGCCTTCATCATGGACACCGGGAGCCAGCACTTCCAGTGCCACGCGTTTTGGTGCGACCCCAACGCTGGCTGTGTGTCCGAGGCTGTGCAGGCAGCGTGTGTGGTAAGCTCATGTGCCTCAGGAATCCTGCGTCACCTGCTGATCAGAACTCGACTAAACATCTCATCTCCTTCCTTAGCTGCGGTATCAGAAGTGTCTGGTCGCACGGCCACCGTCCCAGCGCGCAGGTTGCTCCTCCTCGCCCTCCGCGGACTCTGTGACCCGGCGGGTGACCACCAGCGTGAAACGCGGCGTCCAGTCTCTCATAGACACTCTGAAACCCAAGAAACAGCCGTCAGAACTCCCCTAGCAATGACCATCACCAGTGACCACAGCACCACCCAGCCAACGCCTGGATGTCACTCACACTATCGCCACAACAACACCGAATCAGTACCTGCCATGGTAACCGATGATGTACATATATGTTAACAAACACCACCACAGATGAAGGAAAGGAGAGCGGTCTGAATGGCTGCCTGATGATTAAAAAAAAATAACAAGAGAAACTTTCATGAGGAGGAATGGAAAAGCAGCCGTTTGTTTGTTGCTGACACTTGATTGAACTTTGACCCTTGAATGCAACTCTACCCACATGGAAAACATCTGTTGGCTTATAACTGGCCCTTACTGTACGTGGCTGTCTGGGCTAGATGGATTACATGATCAAGCAGTCTACAGACAGGATTACCCGAAATAAAAAGCTCACAGTTTTATTCAGTGGGTTGTGTAACCACTCATTGGTTCGCTCCTTTTTCCCTTCATGTCCTGCCCCCTCCTGTAAAACATTCAGTCCATCAGTGCAGCAGGTGCTCCTGGACCAGATGGCAGAGATACTGAGCTACAGGAGCCTCCAGGACAGAAGACCGTTTTCTTTCTGTCAAAAAGATCGGGTGAAAGAGACCAGACAGAAACGGCCGGTCAGCAGCCTCCTGCTGCCCATCCGATGTCATCAAGACTATAAACAGAGGGAGAAAAAAAAACATCTCCTCTGAAAATGAATCAAGCGATTGTGATAATGATGTGTATGTAAATGATTGTACGTGGGAGGAGAGAATTCACAGCACATATCTTGCAGATATGAAGGGGAGATGTGCTGTTGGTGGCAGAAAATGTGATAGCTGTGGGTTTTCATTTTGCATGTTTCCTCAGTGGGATAGGATTTTTTTTTTTTATTTATGTAGAGGAGTTAATAAGGATCTTGGTACAGAGACAAAACAGATGCTCTCAGCACAAGTCGTCTCCACTAACTGGATTTACGCTGGCAGGGAAAAGAGATGAAAATCGGGCCGCTTTCGAACACATACCTAAATAAAAGATCACTCCATGCCCCGTTTTACAGGAAGACTCTTCATATATGACATTTCATAATTTTTACGTGCCATTCTTTAATTAATGGCTGGGTCAGCAAAAGGAAAGGTAAGTCTGAGAAGCTTTAAATTAACTATGATTGTTGGATTTTGCATTCAGTAGGGGAAAAAAATAGCGTAAAAGCTCAAGAATGTCACATTGCTTAATATCCTCAGGAATCGTTATGCACACACACAAGAAAATTCCAGATCGAGGTTTTGACTTTGCTGGCGGCTATGTGAGCAGTGGTACAGTAAGATACTGATACAGCTTGGATAGCACAGAAACTATCCAGTCTGTGCCGTACAGTAAGGGTTAACCATCTCCTCCTCAGTAAATCCAGCCGGTCTACCCCCATTCACAAAACAAACACACCCTTGCACATATGCACATAGAGCAGGAACGAAAAGTCTGTTGTCACTGCTGTGGAAGATCTTTTACACTGCTCCTATGGCTCGGAGCCACCAACTGCACCCGACACACTCTGTCTAATCTCTACAAAACACACACACAAACACAAAGCAAAACAAAGAGATGCTGTAAATCATTTCCGTTCTGTTCCTCACTCATCTCGATACCATTTAAATGTAATCTGTTGTGACAATAAATGCATAACCAAAAGAAAAAGGAGCAGCTTCTTCAATATGTCTTTTAATTTCTCAGCTCACTGGAAGCCTTTGTAACAGCCGGTCAGCAAGTCGTGACATTGAAATGACATTGGCCCAGGGTCTTCCTGACTGAAGGTATAGACACTAACAGACAGCTTTGTAATAATGGCTCTAGATGTAAGGTGACTTACATTCACACGTTGTGTAATCATCAGGCATCAGAATAACATTGTGTACTCCACTTGGCATTAGATAGAATTACCACAGATTATATTACAGTAAGCACTTGGCACAAATGTTAATACTTCCCTTTATATTTGTGTTGATGTTTCTGAGCTCAAAACAGAGGGCGGAGTTTCAGCGTACTGTCCCGGGATGGGACGCCACCGGAGCGGTGAGAGAAGGGCACTGTTTGACTCTGACTCGTGTTCCTGCCCTTGTTGCAGTTCAGGTTGGGGCTAAAGCCTGTTAAGTGGTTCTGGGCCGGAAAGAAACTGGGGAAGTTTACGGGAGGCAGCGCAAGAACCACAGGCTTCAGCACTTCCTGATGAGCTCGACGAGGACGGACAGCGGGGGCGGCGGGAAGAGGGGCCGGGTGAAAGGTCTCCGTGGCGGCGGTGGTGTTGGTTGTAGTGCTGAGTACCAGGGTGATTCTTTTAGTCGGTGTGCAGTTTTCTGGTTTGGAGGAGGAAGAGCAGGAGTTTTCTTGTTTGGAAGAAGCGAGGGAGTTGGACACGGTGTTGTTCCTGGCTTGCAAACGTGTTGCTTTTGGTTTTCCTAAACGACAAAACAATCAGAAGTAGGTTTTTTGACTGGATTTTTGACAAGTGTTCAGAAAGGACCAAGAAACGGAGCAGAGGAATCACAATAAATAATTCACTTTAATCCTTGTTCCTCCTTCCTTTTCCAACGTTCCAACGTGTTACAACTCTGTGAAATCATATGCTTATTCCCATGTAAATAGTTAAATGATGAGAAAGGAAAACAAGTGGAAAACAAAGGTAAACAAGAATCCAGCTTCAGTATTAATCAAACAGATCAGCTTGACAAGTGTTGGAGGGTAACTGTGGCAAAGCATTTCATCCATTTCCAGTTCTTTCCACTTAGCAAACTTAGCTAAATAAAACTGATTTCGGACCCTGGGACTGAAGTCATCATACCCACCTTCTGATGACTGCTGTTTGTTCGAAAACTGCTGATGACCACGAAACGAGGCGCTGTTGTTTCTCCGGACCTCCTGGTTTTTGGATTTAATCCTGATAGACGGTTGGAGCTGAGTGTTGGGATTGTGGGCTGCTTTTGTCATCCGGCTGGCGGCGTGTGTGTGGTGCTCTTTCCTGGTGGGTTGTTCAGATCCAATCCTGTCCAGTAGGCCTTTGGCGTTGGCCCTGGCCAGCACTTCCTGTGGTGTCTCTGTAACCACTGGCTCAGGCTGTCAAGAAACGACAAGTTTCTGAATCGTGATCAAACAGCTGTTGGAGTCCAAACATATTGACAAATGAATGATATGAAAATTATTGTTTTAAATATAAAATATGACATTTTATTTGTCAGTTTTCCTGGTACCACTGAAGTTCAGCGGTACTTCAAACACGGAGAGGAGAGGAGAGGAGAGGAGAGGAGAGGAGAGGAGAGGAGAGGAGGAGGAGAGGAGAGGAGAGGAGAGGAGAGGAGAGGAGAGGAGAGGAGAGGAGAGGAGAGGAGAGGAGAGGAGAGGAGAGGAGAGGAGAGGAGAGGAGAGGAGAGGAGAGGAGAGGAGAGGAGAGATGTCCTTGCTGCTGACTGTAGGGTCACTTGCTGTCTCAGCATCAGTCCACACAGCAGCCCAGTGCTCTCCTCACGGCCTGAATTATTCACAAGTGCAGTGTGCACTATGAGGACACGCAGCCTGTGTGAATTTATGTGTGTGCTTTGTGTTTTTGTGTTTGCTTGTGCTTTTACTGCAAACATTTATGTTAGAAGAAACCATCTTTAACTTTGGGTACGCAGATTCTTCGGCCTATATGGAGCGAGCATCTGCATGTAACGAGTGTGTGTCCAGCAGATGTGCACATACCTGTTGTTACACGGTGCACACACAGGAAAACATGATTCCGAAGCCTCGCTGTATTTCAGTCTTTGGTGGACGCCTTGAACTCAAGTGATGCTTACTTAAGCAGACAGGGGGCGCTGAATTATTCAACAGGCACACTCTGTTTCCTCCTTCTCTTCACTCCACCCCTGTAAAACCTCACTTTGTATACACGTCGCCACTATTGATGCAGTCATTTCTAGCTCTCTCATTTCCATTCAAACTAATTTACCATGCTGCACACATTCCACAATCCACAATCACTACAACCAACGTGTCATGGCAACTATATCCAAACGAATGAAGCCCCGCTTAAACGATGAAAATACACGTTTATCGTTTCCAGCTGTTCCTATATGAACTGCTCATAAAGACGGGTGCCGCCATGACAGTTGATGAAAACCAGACAGCATCACACACACTTATAGAACTGTTGTTTTTACGGCGATTTCAGAGTGCCACAATAACTTTTGATTAGCTGAGTTTATTGGAGGTGGGGGGTAGGGGGGGATCCTGTTTGAGGCAACATTACAGCGGTTTGATTATCTTTTCATACCTGTCTGTGGAGGTATAAAACGTGATTAAGGGCCAGAGAGGAACAGACTCTACAGAGAGGGAGAGGGAGAGGGAGAGGGAGCTCCATCGCAGCCGGTGGGAGTGAAACGGCTTAATAACCCCACACCGGCGTCATGAGTGCGAGCGCAGATTCATAACGTGAGGGGAAGATGTCATAAACACGGCTGTGTTTTGGATTATGAGGACGTGGGGAAGCCCAGTCACACACAGAGAGACAGGGATGGATGGAGAGAGGGAAAATTAAAGTGGATTGAAAATGGGTTTGTATGAAAAAGAGGTCTGAGAGAGACTTTATGGAGCGGTGGAAGCCTGCAGACTCAATATCACAGAACAGTGAGAGTGAGAGAGAGCATCCCAATTATCTGGTTTTCCTAAGAGATGGAAAATTGATTAGAAGGCTCCTGAACCCTCAAATCCCTCCAAAGATACCAGAATACAGATTTACTGCTGTGCCTCATTTCCACATTTCAATTACTAAACACTGTTTAGAGCTTCAGAACCATAACCTTCACATTCGAAGGCTTTGTTTTCCAGCAGGGACTTGTGTTAGACACAGAGCAAAGTGTACAACGCTTTATAAAACAAACCAAAAAAAAGGCCTTATGGTTCACCAATTAAACTTGTTTCATCTTGTTTCAGCGCGTGAAGGACAAGAGAATTTATGTCAGGGCCTACATAAATAAAGGATCAGTCCGTCTTCCACCCCAGCGTGAACAAACTGGCAGCTAAAAGTACAACAGGCAGGCAGATAACACCATGGTATTAGACTGGTTAAGGCCTCGTTCAGGGTTCAGGACTGGAGAATTGGATCTTGTCTGTCACTGGAGACCAGACAGTTAAACGAGCTAAATCCGGCTCTACTCATCTCTTTCACTGCGCTGCCAGAAAGCAGCCGCAGCAGACGTGTGATTACGTTTTCGTTTTTTTTTTTTTTATGGATTTTAGCTTTAACAAATCCTGTTCAAAAAGTGAAAATATAATATAGAGATCTGGTATCATGTTCTGAGGACAATATGGACACAGCACCTTTCACACTGGTTCCCACACTGAGGCCTGATTCAGTGATACGCATTGTTTGACATGTGATTTATCTGTTACACACACACACACACACACACACACACACATATATATATATATGTGTGCAGATTAGCTGGAGTGCAGCTCCACTCAATAAAACACTCAATGCCTCCCAGGGTAGATATCTGATGTCGAGACAAACGATATAGTGAGGGATGCAGATTCATCAGCGTGAACTGCTGTTTTGTCTGTGTGAAGTTTAATCTTGATTTAGTGATGCTCACCTCTCTGGTGAGAACCATCAGGAAACAGCCGTTACTCTGCTCTGAGGGCTCCAACTTAAAGAAGTGATCAGTTTCCTCTGGATGCTCCGTATTATTGAGAGAGCTGAATGGAGTCGGACTAAGCCTAGATGGAACACACCCACACACACACACACACACACACACACACACATAAATAATACATTATAGTTTATAAAAAAAGACACATTGTGAAAGAGTTTAAAAGGCATCTCATGTCAAATTAACTAAGTATGAAAACGCATTACAGCTGCCTCTAAAGCAATGCAATTTCTTTTGGAATCTTTGCTTAATAAATAGACAAAGAATCAGATCTAGTAACATTCCTCTTTTTTTTATTATTTATGCTTGCCTGAGGCATTGCCAGCACACCACGCCAGCTTTCTGCAGAGGGTAGTAAGTCTCAGTGAAAGTCTCAGTCTAAAGGGAAGGGTTGACTTCAACAAATCTTAAGTTCTTCAAACTATACAAACACAAACACACAAAAAAAAAGATTGGAGAAACTACAAAGTGTGTCTGTGTGATGGAAAGCTGTCACAGCCTTTTCTCTGCCACTATCCACTAGCATTTAAAGACACAAAGCGGCACCTTTGATTAAATATTCACAGAAGTCCCCTTCACTTTGTGCCTGAGGTGCGCTGTGAAGCCCGTCTGAAAGGAGACAGACAAACAACGCGGCACGCCACAGACAGCGGGGGAAACAGACAGAGACGACAGAGCAGTGGGGCACAGAGACTGAGGCTGACCTGAAGTTCGCCTGCTTTGCTTCCACCTCCTGCTCGCAGTGGACCTTGGATTGTTCAAGGGCTGTGCTCACCACCTCCTGGTTTTCCTCTGGGTATGACGAGCAGGTGGAGTACACCACTGTCACAACCCTGGGGACTGCACACAAACACGCATGAGAGAAAAACAGTTAAACCAGGAAGAGCAGATAAGACACAGATTGTTGATAACAGCTTTGATTATTTGATCACACTGAGGTATCCCCCTTAATCAACTGTTCCGTTTTGAGAAAACAGGAATATGAATATTTATGCAGTTGCATACGTACACCGCTACTGCTGGCTGTTGGGTTTCCTCCGTCTGAGGTTTGATTTCATTCCTGCTCAGCAAAATTATAGTCGGAGCGAAACATTTAACTCCGACCTCATGACAAATGCAAGCCGCCTGTGGCAAACACTGGCTCCAAATAAATGTAACATATTGCTACTACAGGACGTAGAACTGCTCTGAAACGTACACAAATACACAAGTGTGCGTGTGTGTGTGTATGTTAATGTGAGTTTTCATCCAAGTGTGTACCGATGTCGACAAACCGAAATGAGAGCACTGATGAAATCGAACCAAAGCACTTGATGCACACCAACCATTAACTAACAGTCCTATTGCTGAGAATTTACAATGGTAAAAACCCAGAGCGGGCCGATCAATGACAGAGCAGTTTCGAGTTGCTGGTTCTAAATGCCCCCCAACAAAAAACTACTCCTGCTTGATGCACTTGTCCCAGATCAGCACAGAAAAAGTCCAAGGAGTGCATTGGAAAACACAAGACAGATTGAGGTTAATGAGTGTAGCTCATGGACGGTGACTAACAAGCTTCTCAGAGGAATACAATAAAATATGCAACGCAACTGAGCAGAACGGTATCATCTGCATAAAACACAATAGAGCTGCTTCACGTCCATGTGTCTTCTGCCCCAGCTCAGTTCTATAGAATACATGCAACACAAATCAAAATGACTAATCAGTCGCTTTAAATATGCTGCAGCAGACTGTGGCTCCCCAGCACAGAGCAACATTAGCATTCCTAATTAAGACTCAGGACAATCTCTCAGGAACACTGCAGGCTTCAGTCCAATAGCATACAAGATTAGCTCATTAGGACGTTTAAGCTTCATCATGTCAGAGAGGTGAGAGAGGCTACACGCTTAAGACTGGGATCATATGGTGTGTGTGTGTGTGTGTGTGTGTGTGTGTGCGCGCGTATGTGTGTCTACATGGAGAAAAAGGTGTTTTAACACTCACACTTTAAGGCATGAACAATATCCTTCCTCTGCTGGGCAACCAGAGCTTCCAGTCTGCTCCTGGCTATGGAGCCGTGGGACAGGTCCTGCAGTGAGTCTGTGTCTGAGAAAGTATTTCAGAGGAGAGGAGTACCTTTATGTAAATAACTACTAATACGTAATATAATAACATGGACAGTGATATTCATAGTAATACTTCATACTTTCATCTTCTGTTTTAATGCAGAAAAAAAGATTCTGCAAAATCAAACCTTAATATTAGCTGATTACAATTTCGCTTTTACACCTTGAATTTTATTTTGAATATCAATTCTGAATTGAGTGATCTCATCAATGTATGTAAGGATGTGTCAAGACGTGGTGTAATGAAGGTTGGGATTTATATTTGAACGCTGATACTTTACGGCACTGCTGAGTGCAAACATCAGAACATACCGCCGTTCTCTCGCAGTAAGAATTCGACTGGGTTGCTGACTGCAGACATGGAACATCTGGGGGTCAACAGGATGACTCCAACTTTCTCAAGTTGCTTGTCAGTACCATCAAGAGACTGGAAGATCACTGGCATTAGCTTTACATCTGAGGAACATACAGTAAACAGAGCCAGATAATCAAAAACACACATTTGCTCAATTCTCTCGGTCTATTCCCAATTACCCAGCACAATTATTTATACAACAATTCCCTGCCTAAAGCAATTATATAAATGTCAGCTTCTTTATGCACCTAATTGTTTCCCTAATGACTAGCTGGGGTGGCAGCCACGATTAGTAAATAATTTACTTACAGCCTGAAATCCCAGCAGACACTTAGTAAAGAACACTGTCTGATTAGAGTGGAATCACTGGGAATTTGCTGTCAACAAACAACATTTATGATTAGGACTCTGTGTGTAATTCTCCCTGTTGACATCATGACTGTCAGATGACAAACAGCCTTTTTTTAAAAAATCCAGATGCTCGACTTTTCTTTTTTTTTATTTTCAATCTTAAAACAAGTGAACCAGAGTGAAAATGGTAGAGGTTTTTTTTCCCTTCTCTCTTTTTAATCAGGTTTATGAAAAACAGACATTAAATAGCTCATATTTAAAAAAAAAACACACACACAAAAAAGCTAATTATGACAACACTGTGGTGGACACGTCCAATTTGTGCATACTTTTTCAGCCGGTGGCGGAGACGGTCTTCTGCAGATCCTCCCTCTGAGCGTCACTGCGATCGCCGACACAAACGTAAACCGTCGGCGGGTTGTTGCTGTCGTCTTTATGTTTCTCAGCAATTAGGGAGGCAGTGTGGGAGACTGTGAGACCAGAGAAGCTGCCCACCATGAGGACGTCTCCTTCCTCTGGCAATAAGGAGCACACTGTGTTTGGACCCAGGCTGCAAGACTTATCCTGCAGGCACATTGAATAAAGTTAGATTTTTTTTTTTTATTAACAAATGAGACACAAGCTAAGAGAAAGTAGGAGCATCTTCACTGTATATCAGTAATAAATAGAAGTGAGGTGGGACTGGATGAGAGCAGAGAGGGACTCTGGAGGAGCTATTTAAAGAAGGCACTGAGGGGAAGGAGAAGAAATGTAGAAGAACGCAGCAGCGCAGTCACATTGCAACAAAGATGAGTGGGGTCCCCTATGGACATGGTGCAGAACATATTGCTGTGAAGCCACTGGGTCGAGTTTCGCCTCCAGATCACATAGGGAGATGAACAATGACATTTGAAAAGAGGATGTAAGAGATCGGGTGGTGGAGACCCATAAAATGTGAGAGGGAAGAAAGTGGAGAAAAGCAGAGCTGATGAAGTCGGCAGCAGTGTTGAATATTTGATTGGATTGGCCGGCGAGTCTGATTTAATTGTTTTTGTGGCGCCGAGTGCTGCTCGTGATTTGTACGGCTGCTTGACTTTAATGGAGGAGAAATGAAATGACCAAACTCACTAACTAACGGTGTCGAGGATTCTTTACGGCTCAAAGTGAAGACTGTCAGGACGAGAGGAAGTTATGTGAAATATTTGTACTCCAGCAAACTCATCTTAGTTGGCATGAAAGACCACAGTCTATCATCAGTTTGAACAAATCCATTACTAAAGTGAATTCAGAAATATCACAGAAGACGGATGGGCCAGGTAGCCACACCCATATTTAAGTTCACGTACAGGAGATGAGGCTGTGCTCCTGCCGCTGTGCAGCTTGTACCTGAATGATGAGCTTGTAGTCGTGAAGCAGCTTGGTGGAGAAGAGATGAGCTCTCAGCTGAGCGGGGAACACCAGCACATCCCCACAGTGGGGATCCTTGCAGAAGGTCTGGCCCTCAAGCTGCTCCATGGATTTCACCTGCGACAGGCCTGAGCTCTTCAGCACACTTTGGACCTCATCAAGACTGGACGCAAAGAAGAGTGGCTCCGATTAGTGGAAGACAGAATGAGAAGAATGGAAAGAAGGGAAGCATTGGCAAAAAGACCAGAGTCATCATAAATACTAATAATTTGAGGTATTGCTATGCGGCTTTAGATTGTAGTATTGTAGAAAAGACAATTAAAATGTGCATGCGCACACACACACACACACACGCACACACACTTGTCCCAACAGGTGACCTTTACAGTCCCAGGGCTTGCTGAGGGTTGTTGCTGATTGAATCTGTCCACAGCAGCGGGATTTACACCTAACTGAATCAGCCTGTGCAAGAGCTGTACAAGCACACACATTAGCGCACAAGCACAGCGACACATAGACACACACTCAAACACACACACACAGTGGCGTTTTAATTGGATGTCAGTCGTGCACCTGCCCCATAAAACATACATAAGTGAATATACGCACTCAACGAGAGCGAGCTAAATTAATAGATTGTCTGTCTGTCTGTCTGTCTGTCTGTCTGTCTGTCTGTCTGTACAGCTGACCTGCTCTTCAGTGTGTTGACCCAGGCGTAAATTGGAAGTCTGCTGGATCTCTCTTGTTTCTTTTTCACACTCTCCGGCAGGATGCACTCGATGGACGAGAGGTTGTGTTTGATCCTGCATCGGGCCAGAGAGGCGGCCAGCTTGGTTTTAAACCTGTGTACAATACACAAAAACATGATTTGTTTTTTTTATTATTTGAACACGTTTCACATTTTTTATCTAGTGCTATTTTTTCATTCCTTACCTGAGGAGGTGGTTCTCCACATCTCTAACTTCCTGTATGAGCTCCTGTTCCTCCCCACGACATTCCCGAGGGAGGAACTTCCTTTCCTGGAAGTCACACAGCATAACGGCAACAAGGGCCATCTGATCATCTGGCTGGAGCATGAGAACAAAAGTTCCAGTTCTTTGTTATAGGAGTAGAATAGAAAAAGAGGAAATAAAGGCAGAAACAGGATGGCTAACAGTCAAATGCCTCATTATTTATTCAGTGGTTACACATCAAAAATCAGCTGCGTGTGATACTTGTGCTTAAATGTGCATGAAACCGACCCACACTGATTTTAAATAATAGTGTGTGGGAGAGAGAGAGACCTACTTTGGTTGCCTAATGAGCAGAGACTGCATAATGTGTTTTTCAAAAACAGACACAAACGCACTATAGGATGTTCTGCCATGACCTCGCCTCTGCTACAAAATTAAACATGGGAGAAGACCTGAGATACGTCTCTCACCTTCAGCCCCCACCCCCCTCTTCTTTCTTATGCTTCTCCCCATCTCCTCTTCCCCCCCTGATCCCGCTCCACCTCTCTCTCCCACAGGCTGCATTAGTGGCAGATGGTGTTCCACAGCAGCAACAGCTTGCCACATCCTCTGGACCAGGCTAATGGGCCGAGAAACAAGAACGCTACCAGGCTTCATGTTGCAGTTAAGGAATTAGCCGACACGTATTATTCGTTCCGCAGGGTTTTAATTCAGCTTCTGGAGAGACTGGTTTTCTAAAAACAGATTTCACCACTTTTCCTCTCTCATCCTCCCACTCCAGCTCAATTCCTCTTGACCTTTGCGAAGGTTAAACCCTCGGGTCTGAGAAAATTCCCGGTCATTAATTTGCCTGGCAACAGCGTCCCCCTGTGGGACATTGTTTATTGTTTACTGCGGGGACACTGTCCCACAATAAATATGGCAGCTCCGTTTGTCAATGCGGGTCCAAGTCTGTGACATGAGTAATGAACTCGTGTTCACTTTACCTGGATTTTAATCTGTACTGAAATCAAACTGAGATTCGCATGACCACACATCAGAACTATTCCACATTACATTTCCTTCATGCATTCCCCTCTTCCTGATTTCACATTGTCACCGTTCCCATCCTCCACAGGATCTACGCTTCATTTTTCTCTCTCCATTGGGATCAAATGTGCCTCCGGCTCTTCCGACATGCATCTTCATTTTTCATTTCCCCCCTTTTTTTCCCCAGGACCCACATGCACCCACCCCCCCTCCACCCCCCTTTCACAGCCCACCTATTCCCTCTCACCCTCTCTCCTCTCTTCATCAAGGTTGAACTTTATAGGTGCCAGCAGTGTAAAACAAGGTGAGCGTGAGTTCTAAAGACCGTCTCATTGTGTCTGTGCTTTATTGTCTCACTAGAGGGATGCAGAGTAACGACCTGCCACTAACACATAGGGAGAACCATTCATTTTACCCGGGGTCATATTTCACAGGGCTCCAGCGCCAGTGTACACACTGTGTGTGCGCGCCCGAGTTTCGCTTTACAAACACGTCTCCGGCTCCATGAGTATTAATAATGTGTCTGTGTATGTACTGAAACAGTTGTGTGCGACCCATTCAGTCTGACTGCTCTGTCTTTTGTTTACACGTTCACTGCCTCTCGCTTTCATCACTCCTCTCTACCATCCATGTGCACACAGACTGCCTCTGGACCCTGTGCTTCTTTCATCACCATCCTGGATGCCAGAGCAGCCGCCAAAGCAGCCCTCCTCGTTTCCACAGCTTTTTGTTTTTTTTTTATGTGGAGATGTTAAAAGTAGGATGGGTGCATGCCAATCTCCTCCAGAGGATACTGTTTCTCTTTAAGTAGCAGAGCATTGTTCTATTGTTCTATTGACAGCAGCAGGTCCACAGCTGTACTGAGAGACTTTCTGGAGGACTACAGTAAAACATAGCCTTAGTATCAGTAATGATATTCAACAAACTGTCTCTGGGTAAACACTGTGAGGGAATCTATTAAGATGCCACATCTAAACACATTGCCCCTGGTATTGCCAATGCATTTTGATTTGATTACTAATTAATGGGGTGTTGTGTTTGAGAAAAGCTATAAAGGAAGAGGCGTGGTTAGGCATATACTGCCATATAGTGCCTGTTAGTTGTGTTACTCCAAGGGGAGTGATCGTCACTGATTACTTTAGGATATATAAAAGCCAGGAGGTGCTTTGTGAGTTGATGATAGCAGTATGTCAGTGTGGTGATACGTCAAGTCTGCTTTTACTGAGTGATGAGAGGTGTTTAGAACAGGACAAATGCACAACATTAATACTAAAGCACACTACAGTGTAGCACATGAACGTGAAGTAAATATATATACACAAAGGGACTGTATAAGAAACTCCAGTATGTGACACCCAGCCTGTCTCTGTGATACTCCTGTGATATTTCGACAGACTGAAAGAAATGCATGTCATGCGCCTGTGCCGTGAACCAAGGGATTAAACGTGTTTTTACTTTGTTTACCCGACTGCTGTATTTAAAGTAGAATTCACTTACTATCGACTGAGTGAGGTAAAAGCAGCTGTCAGTCATGATGTCCTCCAGCAGTTCCTGGTCTGTGCAGAAACAAAGTGGAACAAGGTTAAATGTGGTTACAGAGATTCCAATTATAATTATGCATCTGAATAATAATAAAGCATACAAGTACCATCCTTTATGTCAACAACTAATTCTCCCTGGAATCCAAATTACTCGCTCTCACTTGGAGCAGTGAATAGAACCACAATGAATTACTTACTATCAATTAACGCGGGAAATATATGCCATGAAAGACAAATCCATATCTAATGATGTGTCTGGAAAGACGACTGAGACAAAGCCAGAGAGGTTCCTACGATGATCCAAACCATCATGAGAGAATTTGAAAAGATAATTCAATTAAATGTCTGGGGTTTAATTTCCGATCATTAAATGCTTGCTTGTTGCTCAATTAGACTTCATTTTATTTTTTTTTCAATTACTTTAATTTCTTTAATATATTGCGTCTGTGGTGCATTTAGTGTGTGTGTGAGATTAAACGACTAATGAATTAATGACATTTAAATTAATAGACAAGCTACAGCTAAATAAAATCAGGAAAACCATGCATGCATTTAATATCAAACTACACAGAATTATTCTCATTATTGTCTTTTAATTATTTCAGACCTATTACCGACAAAGGATGATTGGCTTGATGGGCAGTTTTTAGTTCACCCATGAACACAGCACTACAGCATCCATATATGTGAACCAGGCAGCTGCTTCGTTGAAGGGATGAAATAAGGGTCAGATAAGAAACCTGCAGCGGTAACCAGTGGTCATAGACGCTTCATTCTGTACTGTAAGTACTGTAGAGGCCTGAATGAAGGTGAAAGGTAGATGCATGTATTTGTGTGAAAATCACAGTGCAGTGAGTGTGCATTGTGGTGTTGTTGTTTTTTTTCGGGCACATGTGTAGTTGCCCTCTTGGCTAACTCTTCTGCTTGGCACATTCCATCAGCTGTAAATAGTAGGTAAGCCCAGGACAGAGCCCATCCACTGAGACACCATGGAAACCACAGACACCGCTGTTACCATTCAACAATAATGCAAACCACACTCTGAGTCTCTCTCAAATCCACAGGCACTTATATGGCTGGAGGAGCAGAACACATCTATATCAACATACATGTACATACACATAAAAAGAGGTGTGTCTATAAATAATATCGCTTATCTTCAATTGCAGAAACAAATGCATATCATCGACAGCGCTCTAATTTACAGCTCATGTAGGATAGTGTGTGCTCCAGCAGGGGCTGTTACTGCAGTGGGTCTTAAAGATAAGCCCCGAACAGATATCCATTCCCTGCACACAATGCAGAACAGAGCCCAGTGGGGGCCTTGATGGCTGAATCTGCAGAGGTCACAGTCTTCCAAAAGCTATAAATCACACTCAGCAGGTGGAGTCAAACACAGAAAGAAAAAGAAAAAACAGCGATGAATGAATCACGCACAGTAGACAACTTTACAAAACAGACTCAGTGTCAGATTTTACTTGTGGGACTGTTGTTTTTTTTTTTTTAAATTACAGCTTGTGATTCCAGATATTGAGATGCAAAGAATTCTTTTTATAAACAGCCGAACAAGAAATGAGTCCTGCACCAGCACGGGACAATAGTTATCGCGTGACTCAGGTTGTGCGGTTTGTGGCTTCTTTCCAGGTCTTACACCGCCGACAGTGACTGATGGTGTCAGCGGGCAAACAACAAATCCTTTGTGAAAGAGCCAAATCTGAATACAGCCTCCTCTTCCCTTCAGCCAAGTCTGTCTCACACAGTGATCCACATCACTGCGCCACACTGCACAAAGTCTGAGAGAGGAGCCAGCCAGGAAGGGCGATTGCCCTGAATTACACAATCACCTTTAGACCAAACAGCAAAGATATCTTACATGAAACGGATGTGCAGAATTTAATATCTGCTTTCCGGCAGTAGCTGCTTTGACTGTGGTCAAGGACAGAAAAGATAATCCGCCTCTTTCTAAGTTGAGCCTCACAGGGAGCCGTCCAAAGAATCTTTGCACACACGGAGAATATAGCAGCCACAGTCATCTGACAAGGACGTCTGCCGCCCTGTTGGACGGTCCAGACAATGAGGCAGAAATACAAAATACTCAGAGGAGTAGCCAGTGGACAGACAGAGAGAGAGAAGCAGCAGAGGAGGAGGAGAAAAAGAAAGGGGGCTCTCACGGCCAGCGACAAGGTCAACTCTTTTCCACCAGTAACAGTTCAGATGAGAATGACTTTACAAAGCTGAACATACCTCAAGCCATGAGACCAGTGAGGATAAAGTATCAGCAATCGACAAGCATCGAGACCTTGACGACAAATTGTCAGCTGTCTGTAGGACAGTCATCAAATAGAAAGTCATCCAGACGTGAAAAAGAACAGATGGTAGAGAAGAGAAGAAGAAAACCAATTATAATTCATTCATTATTGTCATTTGAATGTCAGACATACACCACGGTAAACATCATCACCAGCTCTCACTCCATCATTTTTTGGACAATGGACAGGTCTGTGTCCTCAGCCACCAGTCTGGATTTTACTGAGTGACTTTTTGTGTTGAGGAGATCGCTCATTGGCATTTTGCTCTGTGCGTTTTTGTTTTTTTTTTGTTATTTTGTTTTTTCGCTGCTGATGCATTTCTTCCTTGGGTTAACAACTGACCTCAGCTCATTTTTGGATCAGTCATTGCAGCGCAGCGGACAAATGATTTGTGCCCGCGTGTGTGGCTGCCAATGGGAGTTTATGTCACTGGCAAATCAATTTGGGCACCGAAAATCACGCAGTACGTGTGGGGGGTGGGGGGTGGGGGGTGGGGGGGAAGAAAGATTAACATTGGCTTTGAGGCTGTGCCATTTCATCTGCACCCAATTTCAGCACACAGCGAGTGTGAGAATATAACACGTGACTGGAATACGCACTGTATTTGAATGACTGTTTGTGTTATCACTGACACGCTGAAATATTTTGGAACTGTAACACTGCAAACAGGATTTAACCTCAAAAACACACCGCACCATGGTCCATATAAAAACCCCTAAAATTATACAAACACTCTTTTGTTTATCACACTGAAAACGACCCACTTTGTCTTCTTAGCTCCTCTCCACTTTAAACTGTTACACATTATTCCAATTCTACAAAGGAACAAACTCCAGGCGTGTCAGAAGAAAGGCACTGATAAGACAGAGGAATATTTGTCTTTGAAATAAGCTCGGAAGAAAAAAAGAGGTTTACACTGAACAAGTAATGCACTCAGCTGTAATTATTCGAAGCTCAAACAGGCCATTTTCCTTTTAAGTCGAGCTCAAGCTCATGCCCTTTCGCAAATTAATTGGTTTTCACATTTCCATAGTAAAAGCTAATTCCTCAGCCTGGTTAGTGTGGGGAGAAAATGAAGGGTGATGGATGAAGACAATATCCCAGCTCTCTGATAAAAGTGTTCTTTTATTGTTCTAAATCATCTGGTCAGTTTCATCTGGTCATGTAAGTGCTACGACCCACAGCTGTACAACTAATAAATGTTTAAAGATCTGCATTAATTGTGGGACCAAGGGTTGACACACGTTCGGTGAGGATGGAGAGTGGGAATGATCAAAATTATTCATGGATATGAGAGTGTCCCTGCCACCTGACCTCTCCATCCAATAAGAACGCCTTTAATCGATTTCAGCCAGCTTCCTGCGCTGACTGTCAGCTCACCTTTCTCCTCCCTTGTCACCATGGTGATTACACACTCCTGTGACTTCAGCCACCCAGACCTCAACCCAATCCCACATAACAGATTATGGGCCAAATTGATTTGTAGCATCACACAGAACTCCTCTGGTCGTTCGAGCATTTTTTTCCCCCCTCATTCTCTCTACGTGCCCCTCATGAATCAACTGTGTCTATAACCAATTGGATTTGTCAATTCACTTCCCCAGAGCAGAATCCGCTCATTACAGAGGGCTTGTTGGAACCAAATACTTTACTTGTTTTACTTGCTTTTTAATGCTCTTGGCATAAATCAAAATAAATGCTGCAGGGCACCATTTGCTTCGGTCTAAGTCAGCAAAGGCAGGTGCGAGTGTATGAGGGGAGAGGACACATGCAAGGTTTTATGGAGAAAGGAAGAATATGGAAACTCACATTTAAGCGTATTGAAGGCCAGTTCATAAGCACTACGCTGCATCTCCTCGTCTTTGACACTGATGGGTAACGGGATTCCTCTCTCTTTGCCATAATTTACCAACCGGTGTGCGGCAGGCTTCTCCAGGTGGTTATTCTGGAAGATGACTGATGCCAGCAGGTAGACTCCATCTGGGAAGCCCAGCGGACATTGGTCAGGGGGCCGTGGCTCTGGAGGAGCAGCAGGAACGTCGCTGTCTCCTGGGTCATCCTTAGGAGTCACGTCTGTGCTGCTGGAAATCTGGGAGGCAGCTGCTTTGGTCTTGCGTGTGGACGAGTGTTTCGAACGCCCTCTGATATTTTTATTTTTCACCATCTTCTTAAAGAGGCGTCTCTTTGTCGACACCTGAAAACAGACCATTGAATCTTTACACTGAGGATTCATGGATTTAATGTACAAACCACTTATACACGGAGAACGACATGGAATTTGGGCAATACAAATATAGCCACATTTATAAACTTTGGTTAAAATTAGTCTCTTATAAATAAACACACAAAGTGAAATGCAAAACAAACAATCACATACATTCTTGTGTAATAATAATTTATACAACCTTGATTATAAACTTATATATTTACTACACGTTATAAGCGTTTTCTGATTCAGGTTAGCTGCCCAATAGACTTTTCACTTTTGAATACAACATGTCCCAATAATTTATTTTAAAATATAACTAAGTGCAAGTACCAAACAATGTCAACACAACTAGCCAGTTCAGTGTGAGCTAACAAACAAAGATAACAAACGGACAGCAGTGGTAAATATTTATATATGTGTTATAGACCTTACCTTAATCGCAGTGTGTCCTACTTTCCTTCCTCTCAACACTCGTATGCGAGTGTTTTCATATCTGCCGGTTCAGCCTGTAGGAACCAGCAGTAAATCTCTGTTAGAGGCGATGGGCGTCTCCACAGATCTGTACCGATCCCGTTGGTGTGGTTCACTCTGCTGGCCTCAGGTCAGCTGTTGTCCGGGGTCCAATCAAGGCTCTGAGACAAACTTTCTTATGCGTTTGTCAACATATTGGACCACTCAGGAGTAGCGTTGTGCCGTCACCATGGCAACCGCATGCCAATTCCAAGGTCCTGCTTCCCACTGATAGATGTCCCCTCTCTCTGTAACACAGTAACACTGTGGGCTTGTTAAAGACTGACAAAGAATTGTTTCAAACGAAAGCCACACACACACACACACACACACACTTGCAAGGAGGAAGCATGGAAGCATTGATTGAAGTGGGAAATTCCTGATGAGCATGTTTTGCATGTAATGTTTTCAACAGCAGAGAAAGACACAAGTAGTAAACACAACACCCTAATGTTTCCATTTGAAATACTGCGTATTACAACTAGAAAATTGTACAAAAAAGGAAGTATTTGTGGTAAGTGCCTCAAACATGTGCTTCAGAGTGAAAATTGTGCAAGAGAATAGTTCCTTTCCACCACTTGTCAGTCATCTTTGGTGAATTCATTGTATGATCAGAGTGATGCTCCCCCTCTGTGTGTGAATCTAAGTAGAGACAGATAACACTTCCAGTAATTTCCCCTGCAGTCTCCCCCTGTGCTGGAGCTGCTCCGCCTGTTCACATTACACAGTATGCATGTCCCCTGGTCTCCCATGGTGATTACAGCCTGCTGTGGCCCCCGAGGCTCACTGAGCGCTAATGTAGCACAAAGCAGTCTCCCCACCTCAAACACAGAATGTAAGATACTCTCACTTACATCACATGCATCACGATTCAGCATTACAGCCATTCCTCTGTCTATTTGACCTCTGTGGAATGCAGCAATGAAAAAAAACATGCTGACTGCTCCCCTTATATGTTTATTAACACACTTTTTCTATCAGTTTAGTCACGCAATCGCAGCAAACAAGACAAATAAGCTCTTACCAAACAATAACCATTAGACAGCCTCAATAGCATTTTCTACTTGACTTGGAAAGATTATGTGATTTTGCAACAATTAATAAAAATACAGCAAAAATAACTTGGTGTATTTGTGTTGCTACATTCTCGGGCCTCTACCACTAAGATGCAGGAAATAAGTGCCCTCTACTGTTAGATTCAGGTATTGTAGTGGAAAATCTGGGAGTATGCAGACTCAGACTCAGAAAGTTATAAATTGACTAACACATTGGTTTTGCCATTTTCACTTGAATAATTTCCAGTAATATGCAAGTATTAAAAATATGAATAACAGACACTTTCAGAGTGACAAGTACTCTCTGTAGTTGTTGGTGTTTCAAGTGACATCCACACATCTATCTTTTTATACAGTCAATCTGATAAACACATTGTGTTTAAAATTATATGTTTGGTGAAAATTATAATGAGCCATTGTCTAATTTTAAACTTAAATGAGGAGCACTGCTCGTTGTGTGTGAATTATCTCACACCTCTGAGAACAACATTATTTGGTTTTCTTTGCTTTCCTTGTAGTGTTGTTTATCTACGCTATTCCCTCCACTACACACATACAAACACACACTTGATTTCCAGGTTCAAGGTGGTTCTCAGAAGATGTGGGTGACAGAGAGTGCACATTGTGTTACATAATTTATGCTCCATATTACCTTACATCTGACTTGGCTGCGCAACAAACAAAGCTTGCTCATTAACTAGTCCCTGGATGATTTTTAACAGAAAAATTATTCTGTGTACCAAAAGCATGTGTTAACCCATATGCTTCTCATTTCACAGTGGTGAATAGGGCAGGTGCTGTGTCTACTGGTCATACTTTAATTTCAAAAACAGGTCTCCTGCAGTCAGTGGTCAGATGTAACTGTACTTTAAAGTCATTATATATGGGGAAAAGATAGTTAGGCTGTTATATATGCAAAATGGATACCGATAATATTGCAGTAAACTTCAAACTGTGATAATCATTTGTAGTACTTTCGGTTTGCATATATTTCCTTGACTACAGGTTATTGGCATGTTCCTGCGTGTTTGTTTGTAGTCTGGCACATTTTGTTTTATTTTAGATGAAGACAACAAATGTATTGTTGCTACTTGCTATAGGACAGAAAGAGTGTTCATCAGTATGTCTGATGTTACCGAAAGCAGCCTGTGCTGTAAATACCTGGGCAAAAACACAAATTGCTCTCTACTCTATATTGTTATTATTACATAAGTATTTTTTCAATCATTTTTCGGAAAATAGAAAAAAAAATGTTGCTCCGGGTTTGATCCGATAAAAATGGTCAGATAACAATCCATGGTGTCAAGACGTGGTCAGGGTGCCTTGCCAATGATGAGGATGCTCATGAGAAAAACCATGATGAAGAAGATCCACATAAAGATTCTATCCATCACCTTAGCAATCTTCTTCCATTCTGCTCCCTTGGCGCATGTGGCCCTCTGCTCTCGGAAGCAGTTAGCAATATATTCAACATTGCGCACCAGTTTCATGTCCACACCTGGGATGCCGCTGCCGTGGCTACAAAACACACAGGGGCCAAAGGTTACAGTGGGGCCTTGGGGTAGGGGATTCTTGTCCTCAGGGCAGCAGGGTACCTTCTGGTCATCTTTACAGCAGTCCCCTGATGGGATTTTACCATTAGACCCTTCATATTTTCCAGGTGAGAAGCTAGAGAGGTGGTTCCTTTCTTCTCGAATGATGTGGTGCTGAGCTTTCACTCTGGGATGGTGTTGTGGTTTGGGGGTCTGGGGCCTGTGGTATTTCTGATTCTGCCTGTCCTCTCTGTGGCTGTGGCTCCCTGGTTTGCCGTTTGCATGAATCTGGGAGCTGAGTTGCTGGTGACGGATATCATCCTGGGGGGAGTGAGAAGACGAAGAGGAGGAGGAGGAGGAGGCAGAGGCACAGTTCTCACCTACCTCATACACGAAGAAAATCTTCGCCATGTAGTCAATGATGAGGACTTTTGCCCAGTGGGGGACTGGTTTGGCCTCTGCACCACAGAAGTGAATGTTCATGATGAAGATGGTGAGAGCAGTGGAGGCTGTGACCATCGTCATAGTGGCAATATAGTACTTCCCTGTGTGACAGACAGGATGGAGGTTTTCTGTTACATTATAATTTGGCAATATTTGAGCCTTTATATCTAAAACATAAAGCCATGCTGGCAGGACTTTGTCAAATATCAATGCTAATGCTTAGCAGATATAGATAGATAGATAGATAGATAGATAGATAGATAGATAGATAGATAGATAGATAGATAGATAGATAGATAGATAGATAGATAGATAGATAGAT